>JAHPZR010032373.1:0-2500 GCA_019787425.1 Platygyra sinensis | reverse complement strand
GTTTGCAGTTGCAGATTTCGATAAATTAATCGATAAATTATTTGCGGCAATTTCACCAGAAAAAAGAGCCCCTCCATGATGTCGTTCCGAACATTTTGGATGAAAAAATTCTACAAGAAGAGAAGGAGAGCCGTGTAGTGAAACCTTTTCTTCTAGGAAAACATAAATCTAAGCTTGAAGAGTTTAATTCAGTTCAATCAGTTAAAGAGAGAGAGAGAGAGAAAGAAACAATATTGCAGGCGGAGGTGCAGGGCCAATGATGGCGTTGGAGACCCACATTGACAATTTATGTCTCTGGCGCTGCATCGCTGGTCGCCACGTGACACGCCTTATAGAAGCACTAAAACTGCTCGAGTGCTCTAAACACAAAACAGCATCAAACAACTGCCCAGGAACGTCACCTTGTGAATTAGATCAGGTAGAAAGGCATCTCAATCAGGGAAGCCCTATATCGGTTTGGCTTGGCATCAGAGTTAGCTATAAGCCTAAGCGTGGGGCAGGCGGAGCAGTGATATTGCATTTCATGCGGAATCCATCGGGTAAGCTAAAAAACGTACTACCAATAATAAGGGTTTACGATGGACACGTCTTTCTTTAATGGATATTGGAAGGCCGGCAAGGGTGTATGCATGTGCTCATTGCATCATAAGTACGGAACTTGATATAGTGAAAAGGTCACTTTGCAATTTATGTGCGTTGGCTCTTGGCTGACGTTACATGTCTTCGCTACACAGTGCTCAGTGATGAGTCCCAACAAGGACAAAACAGCTGTCCACTGTTGCGATCCTGCTTTATCGGTTCTTGTCATGTTTGGTGTCTGAAAACGTCTTTCACGTAGTATCAGCCTTGCAGTTATTGTCTTTACATTTTTGTTTCTTTTGGCCGATTACATCTCTTGTAGATCCTACGTTGGCAGGGTTTATCGTATGTGGTCCCTGGCAGTTTCTCGTTTCTCAATGCCGCTAGCCATGATAATCACGAGAAAATGAATTTATGTGTTTTCTTTTCTTTCCTATATAGGTATGGGGCTCAGGAGCTCCGCTATAAATTTGGCCTTTTGCTGTTGCGTTCGAAACATTTATTTACCAAACGTGAGAGACCTAAACGACAAAAAAATTGAAACAAAGAAATGAAACTCCAGTGTTGCAAGCCACCATTATTACGAGGTTAATGGAAATGACAAGCTTGGAGCAAATAATTTCGAGGAAAGAGACCGATAAACAAAGAATTGGTCGGTTTTGACTGCGTGAAATGTGGTCGAGAGGATAGTAAGATATTTCGGAAAAACTATATGCAGTCAGTTTTGAAACAACGGACAAGGAGACATAATGAGGAAGCGATTTCCAATTGGCTTTCATTTAATTTCCGCTTGTAACAAAATATAAAGACGTTTATTTTAGACTAAAAACGTAACGAAAATCTATTATCAGAAAACAAAATCAAAACGACAAACAACGCTAACTGCCTGTTGATGCTTCTTTTTAAAGGAATGCTGCAGAAAGGTATTATTTTAACCCTTTTATTGGGTTTGTCCGTCATTGCTGAAGAGGCTGGAAAAAGAATGGACGAACAAGCTTCTTCTTCCAATTGTCCCCCTGGTTATTGGTGTAAGAGGAAGGTACAGGCTGACTCTGCTGAATGTCCTCGAGGGTTTCTGTGCCAGTCAAAACGTAGGAATGAAGTCTGCCCACCAGGGTACTGGTGCCGAAGAAGTGAATTGGTCAGAGATGAAGAGACTGATCCGTGGGACTGTCCTCCTGGGTAATAATAAATAATGGATTTTACTTCCCAAATCGACTTTTTTAACATATCCTCGGAACTACTCGCATTCTACCTTCGGTACATAACAAAAATTTCATCCTCTCAAGTAATTTTCCATTCGAGTTGCAACGCAACTATGGCTTTGTGTTTTACCAGGGGGTGGGTGGGTGGATGGGTGAGTGACTGATTGTAAAGAAGCAAAATTGCTTTACGCAAATCGTTTCGTAGGGAGCCGCGGATGATTGGGATTCGCTTGCGAAAGTTTTGCATTGCAAGGTATTTCCAAAGCGCAGGAAATTCTTCTGAGAAATATATGCAGGAGTTTTATAGTTAAAGCAATATTTGTCTTAAGGAGGACAGAGAAGAGTTAGTTGGGTTATTGGTGCATTGAGAATCAAAATTAAACCAGATTCTGATTAAGTTGTATATTGTACTGACGTATCGCTACATCACTTAAAATTCATTACAATTATTGACAATGTTTCTCAATATCTCTTGAATGCGGGCTCAGCTAGCTGCAGCGGTTCATTTGAGTATTTCCCTGTTTTTTCTTTGTCACAAGGAATTTTTACGAGGGGAGCAGCAACAAGAATATTTCTAAGGCAGAAAAAAAAATCCTAAATATTGCGATTATATATCTACAGTCTATTTCTGATGTTATATTTTACTTCTTAAAGGTTTTAAAAGATCTTTGACTTTAATTTTCTGTTTTAAGATACTGGTGCAAACGACGGTTGAT
>JAHPZR010032371.1:12500-16169 GCA_019787425.1 Platygyra sinensis | reverse complement strand
TGAGTATTCTCTACTCGTCACCGCTAGTCAAATTCAATTCTATTTTCTATGTTCTCCGAACTATTTTTCTAGTTAAAACTGCAAAACACTGCCCTGCAAGCAGTAGCAACATCTACTGAAAACGAAAAACTGATGCATTCTTTTTTAAAACAAGTAATTTTTAAAACCCTCGTAATACCATAACAAGTCTAAATGGTCTGCTGCTTAGAGACAACATAAATGCTAGAGTAGCTTTTAAACCAAGTTAAAGCATTCCTTTGAAATCATCCTTTGATAATGGTGGTAATATTTCGATCTGTAACTGTAAGAATCACGATAGTAAAGCGGTTGACTTACCTTAGTTGATCCAGATGTTAATGCTTCCACTGTTAGTCAAAAAAAGTGTCGCATCAGCTGGGATGTTCAGTGTTTTAGGAAGCTTTCGAGCTAGCGTTCGTTAATAATTTATGAAACGTCATTTTCAAGTTGGTTTCGCTGGAAGGAAATACTTTTGCGTGACGTTGCTTGGATATCTTTTGTTCCTCTATATTCACCCTCGTTTTTGCCCTGATTGAGAAGATATGTTTGACCACAATTCCAAATACCTCGAAGCTTGTCAATAATACTCCGCAACGAGTCGTATTTTCAACTCTGTTCTCAAATTAAACACGTTTCTTCGCGTTTGATGAATTACATAAATCAGCTGAACACATCCAATAAAGAGATCAACAATGGCATTTTGATATTAACTTAACAAAAAGACATAAATTTTGGGATTACACAAAGCCTCCACAATTTCAAGCATGATAATGTAGGTCCAGCATTAAGCACTACTCGCGTATAGTGTAGGCTAATCGAGGTGGGCATTGTAATGGATCTAGACTGGTAATTGGTCATTTCTCACTTAAGGACGTTCGCGCCCAAAACTTCCCACGTACAGAATTTTTGAAAACTTTGACTGCAGGTAGAAAATGATAAGATTAGATTAAAAACGTAAAAAAAAAGTCGGGGGTCAGCGAACTCGTTTTGAAGATAAGGCTTATCACAGACCACAGCATTTCTAGGATTTCCAGACACTCGAGGCGATTTATGTGTGTTTAACACAGCATATATAGGCCTACTTGATAGACCTTTGCGTA
This sequence comes from Platygyra sinensis, assembly GCA_019787425.1. Taxonomy (NCBI): domain Eukaryota; kingdom Metazoa; phylum Cnidaria; class Anthozoa; order Scleractinia; family Merulinidae; genus Platygyra; species Platygyra sinensis. The sequence goes on along the minus strand of JAHPZR010032371.1, from coordinate 15,051 downwards.
CTGTCATTAAATCAGGTAGAATTAACCTTAAAAATGAAAAATCTATGTCACACACACCTGCATCCATGTACCAATTCGACCCTATTTGAATAGTATATAAGAAATAATAATAATTATAGTATAATGGAAAGAATCAGAAAAGGAAGTGATCTGCCGAAAAAGGTGGGGGTCACCGAGGCATCCAACAAAAATATTTGCACACAAAGTTAACGCAAAGGTCATCAGGGCCGGGTTGTTCGAAAGCCGGTTAACGTTAACCCAGGGTTAAATGTTAACTGAAGCATTATGTTTTCGTGTTTAAAAATGTTCTTCACCTCTAATGTTTGGTGTAGTTTGAGATTATACCAGCTCAAAACTGCAGGGCGAACAATATAAACAGAAGACTTCGCCAAAAAATTACAAAACTGAAATCAAAATTCTCGCAAACCCTGGGTTAGCGTAATCGGGCTTTGAACAACCCGGCCCTGCTGCTCTATATTTTGTTGAGTTTCGACTCGGTGGGCGCGCTTGAAATACATGACGTGGCACGCGCGTGCCTAATGAATATCGTGCGCACTAGAGATGAGCAGTAGCAATGGGCGCGAATGCCCTTAAGCTCTCTCCGTTTTCTCTTTTTGTGCGTGCTGAATGAAAACAATTGAATACTATTGTATTTATCTAGTAGTAATCGTAGATTAAAGAGTGCGTTCAAGTTTTGGTAGGAAAGGGTGGGAAAATAAAGAGCTGTTGGGTAGACGTGAAATTGTCCTCCCGCCAGCAGGCGCGAAAAATAAATTGATCGCAAAGCACGTGCATACGAGAGGGTTTGTTCTCGTTTATACTTGCATTTACGCAATATTACTTACGACGGGTCAGTAAAAAAAAAAAACACGGGCTGCGGTTGTAGGCCACATTTACTTCGCAGTCCATGTTTTGTATTCAGTCTGTAACGCTTAGCCCGCGTCTTATACCTCGGTCCGTGTTTTATACCCCGCGTAGTCCACAGTCCTCAGTCCTCATTCCATGTTTTATACTGGCCGAGCAAATCGACACAAACGATGCCTGTTCCGCCGGTATGCGAGACGATGTGCTTTTATTACTAAAAACAGGAATAATTATTCTCTTTACGAACATGACTTTGAATCGCCTTGGCTTTAGTGGAACAGCTTCAGGGCATTTTCACCTTTGAAACAATGAAACGGAGAACATGTTGGTACACAACACGCAGCCAAACTACAGCTTTCTGTTCGTATACGAAAAGTCGTACACATTTCGTGAAAACCTGTCTGCAAGGTTTTTAAACGCTCTTGGCACTGACTTCAAACTTTAAATAAACGACGAATCCGTTACAGTTCACAAAGCTGTCTCGACACTCGAAAGCCCGCAATATTGCACAACACTCGAAAGAAAGCACATGGATGACGTTATTCGCCTCTGATATATTTTCCTTTTTTTTGGCGGGGGGGGGGGGGGGGGGGGGGAGGGGGGGTGCAAATTAGCGTCCACAGATACCCACACGAAAAAGTAGACTTTCCCCTCCATTACCCGATTAGAACTGTGTTCTGCCGAACGCAATAAATAGTTCATTAAGTCACAAAATAGAAAAATATTAAAATAACAAGTCGAACTAGTGATAAGTAGGACTAATCTTGTGAAAAGGGGAATTACAATTAATACAATCATAATTCTTCACAATCATTATTGGTATTCCATACATGTACTTAACATAATCATTCTCAATCCCAAGCACTGAGATAAGCACTTTACCAATCAAGTTGTCGTTTAAAAGAGCCTTTTAAGTTTACGCTAACGGAATCTTGTGCCAGGACTAAAAATAGACTTTACATTTACGTTCAGTCTCACTGAGTTAACGCATAGACAGGGGCACCCAGCGACCGAATCTTTCCAAAGATCTTCGAAGTATCTAATGCATTTCTCTATGTTATAGAAGCCTTTTTAGTTAATTTGGAGAAGCCCTAAAATATTTATGAGCTCGGATATTTAAGGGGACCTTTTGTCGTTTCGAAAGTTCTAGGGTCTTTTTTTACTCATCCGAAAGTTTTAGCTATCCTGATGGATCTTATCGAAAGTTCGAGGACACTGAGAAACCATAGTTTCATAAGAAAATTTTAGGGGAAGTTTTGTTTGTACGTGTGCCTATCGAAATTTCGCGAAAATAATGAACAATATTAATGTTTATCTCAATATTATAGGCGTGAAGCCTATTCATCCGAAAACGTTAGGGGGTGTAAATTAATCTCGTCAGTGCCGTAAGCTAATGCTAGTATCTTTCACTAGTTTCATGTACGTTCCTGATGACCTCTCACCGAAACTATTAGCAGCTTAATTATTACGTCAGACGAAACTCTTAGAGAACAAAGAAAGCGTCCGAAATTATGGGACAGGATAAAAGTGAGCACGTCAATTCCGAAAGTTCTAGGGAAACTTAGAAACTTAACGTTTTTCCGAAAAAATTGAAAAGTCTGGAGCATCGCTGGGAAAAACAATTTCGAACTTCATAGGCAGCCTTGCATTCGAACTGATGTTTTACCGAAAGATTCCGTTGGGTGCT
>JAHPZR010032371.1:0-7500 GCA_019787425.1 Platygyra sinensis | reverse complement strand
TTTGCGAACCTTATCAAAGCCTTCATTATATGCAAAATTATAATTTTCTTCGTCTGCAAAGTTCGTTTTTACGGAGGGTCACAAGCTCCAGTATCTCTTCCTTTTCTTTTCCTCTGGACTCGACACGGGGGTGTCGGGCAAAGGTCTGGTACTGGACTAGAAACACCCCTGCTCGGTTGGGCTTAGGACTCTCAACCATGCGAGCCTTGGTGTCGATGTTCCTGTCTTTTTCCACCCGGGTGATGTCATATCTTTTTCTTATTCCTTCTTCTGTTTGATTTCGATACCTCTCAATGGTTACCTAATACATAATACAATTTTACAAATCCATTAGTCATTCAGGCACTGCTTTTCGATTTGGATAGCACGCAGTCTCAAATTTTAGGACTGTGCAAGGCTGGCAAGGTCTTGTCTGCCGCTTCTCTTTTGACAGGACCAGATGGCTGTTGGCCCAGCAGCCTAATACCCGATTTAGGGTCCCTTTCTCAGGGTTACAAGTGACCCCCTTTTATTGCTTTCTTCAGGAATTTTTGTTTACTTTTCCTATGTCCTTTCAAAAAAATTTTTTTTTTGAATTTTTCAACCTCAGGTTATTTTGAATAAATTAAAAATTTTTTCCAGCCTGAAATTCATTTAAATATGATTAACACAAATTAAAAACAAATTATCTCTAGCATTTTATTCGACTATAGCACACAATTGAATGAATGAATGAATGAATGAATGAATGAATGAATGAATGAATGAATGAATGAATGAATGAATGAATGAATGAATGAATGAATGAATGAATGAATGAATGAATGAAAAAGAAGAGAGAGGCCAAGATTAATCCAAACAAGAAGGAATTTACTTACTCTGTTAAATGGAGATGCTTTTTACCCACTATCCAACTGGCCACAAGACATCCACAATTATTTTGGAAGAAACCCATTGGAAATACCGACACATTTAAGCTGATGCTGTTTTTCCTGGGTAATGGCTGCTCAAAGTACCTGATAACAGAATGGATTCTTACATCTCAGCACTGGACCACACTACAAAAAGGAATATTAATAACAACTTAGACTCTAAAGATAATATTTGGTTCTATTATGATGTTCATCATGCCACTTGGCTTTTTCTCAATGGAGAATTCACAAATACCAATAAATCTATATAATTTTTAATCATATAGACCCATATTTTTGAGAAGAAAAATACCATTAATCTGTTAATTCACGATTCACATAGATCATATTTGTTATAGAACGAAAAATGCTGTATATATTTTTTTTCCTTTTCAATAACAAGAGAGTATTCAGTTTTTCAAATACTAATTGTAAATTTTCATACAATGTTTTTTATTACTATTAGTATTATTATTAGTCGGCCGCTATGTTGTTGCCCATCAGGATGAGCACCAGCATGGCGTCTCCATACAAATCTCTATCGATTGTCTTAAAGAAGTTCAAAATCAATTTTCATTAATAACAAAAAGTTGAAAATGTGTCTGATTATGGATAAAACATATTTAAGTGCCTAGGATCATTCTGGGATGGATATAGTTACTACTAAATCTTCAGGTTTTCCCTGCACTACCAGATAGTGTATTTCATTTTCCGTTTCATATATATTTTTTTCCTTTTCAATAACAAGAGAGTATTCAGTTTTTCAAATACTAATTGTAATTTTCATACAATGTTTTTATTACATTAAATCATTTAAAGCTTACATTTTTGGGTCTCTGAATTTAATTATTTTTTTTATGTTTTAAATAGATACCCCTTGGTAAAATTTTGAGTTTCATTCATATACACATCAAATTTTTTAAGTCTAAAAAATTTTTTTTCCCCTCCTCCTAACTTTAATCACTAACTTTAATCTAATTTACCTCCCCCTTTCTCTAATGACCACTCCATGCTAATCTCTCCTTTATAATTATTATTATCATTATTGTTGCACTGCCTTGTGGTTGACGTGGCTGCTTTGCAGTTTGTTGGTCCTCAACGTTAGTGTATTCTTTAACACCTACAATTTTTGACTAAATTTTATTTCCTGTTATTTTCGATTTTTGCTTACAACAATTCCTGTACATACATCCACCCCTGACATAATACCCACTGTTTTCAGTGGAGATTTGGAGAACCCTTTTATTAGGGATCCCATACTTTTACACCTGAAATTAACTTAACCGTGTAAGAAACATGATAGTAAAGCAGTTCACTTACTTTAGTTGATCTATCAGATGTGAGCGCTTCCTCTCTTAGTCAAAGAAACGTGTCACACAAGCTTGGATGTTATTTTGAAAGCTTTCTATCGGCTGTTTTACAAATTTGCGGTTTCAAGGAGCACGACTAGATCACGTACGAGTGGAAAATTCGAGTTGTTGTTTCCCTAAGGGATTTAGTGAGTTTTGTTCTCCCCGCCCGGGGAAGTTACTGAGTTTTGCCCACGACACATGACACATTCTCCTCCAATCGGAAAACGAATTTGAGTTGAGAGGTATAACAATGTTCCATGACTGCAGTAGTTAGAAAAGAAAAATTCATGATCATTTTACTTATCGTTAAGGATTCTTCGTTCGTCACCTCATTTCAAATTCAATGTTCGTCTCTATGTTCCACTCTATTCTCCTAGTTGAAACTGCAAGACTCATTAGAACAAAAAAGTGCATTATTTTAAAACATAAATTTAAAAAAACCCTCTTACCAAATAGAAAGCAAGCATGAATAACACCTGTTGCATCCCAGATGCGATATTTAAGAAGTTTTTAAAGCAAGTTAACATTTAACATTCCTTTGAACTCATCCTTAGACAGTGATGGATCTATAACTTAACTGTAAGAAACATGATAGTAACGCTGTTCACTTACTTTAGTTGTGTGAAGTATATATGAAATAATTCATATTTGTACTGCGGTTGTAGATGAATGTGAAGAGTGATCATCGCAGTAAATTTTCCAATTTAAGCAATTGGAAACAAGAAGCCTGAAAAAAAAAATCAGGGCTTCAACGGGATTCGAACCCGTGACCTCCGCGATACCGGTGCGATGCTCTACCAACTGAGCTATGAAGCCACACATTGGGAAGCGAGGTCAATTTACTGACTTCATATTTTCCCGTGCAGTGAAGTGGTGTGAAGTATATATGAAATAATTCATATTTGTACTGCGGTTGTAGATGAATGTGAAGCAAAATCCTCGTGACACTGCTCCTTTAAATACATGCCAATAAACCAGGTGAACACGACCAATAAAGCGAAAAAAACGACATTTTGACATCAAATATAGACAGGCCGAGATAAATGGTTCGTTATAAGTCAAGCAAGAAAAATAAGAATAGCTAATTAACACAACTGATCAGTTACTATGCTACCACGTTAATTTCCTCAGTGAAATTTTGAAGTTCGAGTCGACAAAGTTTAAATAATCCGTTATGCATTAGAAGACTAAAGTATTGAGAAATTCGATTAGAAACTTACTACCTCATTATCAAGTAAAATGTTAAAACTGATGTAAAGTTGTAGCTCAGAGATTATATACAAATAAAATGTGATAACTTCATTAGAATAATGAGCGTTCATTGTTATTGGTGTTTAGCATGTCAGATCGTGCAGTATATGTTTAAATAAATACTTTTGCACGTATTGAGTCAGACTGCGTGTTTAGCTTTGGTTTTCGTTCGCGAATGAATAACATTTCGTGAATTAGGCAGTCCATTTTCCCGCGGCATTTCTTGAGAACGGAAAACATTTCCTCTAGGCTAGTGGACGCTACACTGTGGGCTTCTTTCAGATGCTTGCCAATGACAGAGGCTTTATGTTCTTCTATGCGTTGATGAAGATGGCGTGTGGTATAACCGATATAATCCGCATCGCACGAATCACATTTGAAAGTGTAAACAACGCATTGGTGGTTAATTAAAGCGGGCTTCTCTTCTTGTATCTTGAGCTTTCCCTCGATCTTACGACTCGTGAAAACTGGTTGTAGGTCAGTTCCGATTTTTCGGCCAAGATCTTTCAGCTGATGTCTTACTGTGTCGGCCGATTTTTGGTCTTTAAAGGGTAAAATTATTCTGACAGGTTTTTGTGTAGCCGCGTCAAGTTCAGTTGGGGTTTCGTGACGGCTTTGGATCGTAGAACTCGTGTACCAGGCGATAGCTGAGTTGATGAGTTTCACTGGGTACTTAAGCTTAGTAAACATCCGCTTGAGATGCTGGCATTCCTTCGTAAAAGATTCTTTCGTTGATGACAGGCGGTAAGCTCGGTTCAGCATTGTATTCAGCAGAGATCTTTTGTAACGCTGATCGACATGGCTCTGGTAATGTAAGAGCAGTCCTGTATCAGTTGGTTTACGATATACGCTTGTTGTCAAGTGGCAACCGTTTTTCTCAATCATCATACCGAGGAATGGAAGCTTGTTGTTTTCAGCAATTTCCATTGTGAACTGTATGGCAGGATGGCATTCGTTCAATGTTGAAAGGAAGGCTGTTGCGGCTTGAATATATTGCCAGCATCTCAAGCGGATGTTTACTAAGCTTAATTAAGTACCAGTGAAACTCATCAACTCAGCTATCGCCTGGTACACGAGTTCTACGATCCAAAGCCGTCACGAAACCCCAACTGAACTTGACGCGGCTACACAAAAACCTGTCAGAATAATTTTACCCTTTAAAGACCAAAAATCGGCCGACACAGTAAGACATCAGCTGAAAGATCTTGGCCGAAAAATCGGAACTGACCTACAACCAGTTTTCACGAGTCGTAAGATCGAGGGAAAGCTCAAGATACAAGAAGAGAAGCCCGCTTTAATTAACCACCAATGCGTTGTTTACACTTTCAAATGTGATTCGTGCGATGCGGATTATATCGGTTATACCACACGCCATCTTCATCAACGCATAGAAGAACATAAAGCCTCTGTCATTGGCAAGCATCTGAAAGAAGCCCACAGTGTAGCGTCCACTAGCCTAGAGGAAATGTTTTCCGTTCTCAAGAAATGCCGCGGGAAAATGGACTGCCTAATTCACGAAATGTTATTCATTCGCGAACGAAAACCAAAGCTAAACACGCAGTCTGACTCAATACGTGCAAAAGTATTTATTTAAACATATACTGCACGATCTGACATGCTAAACACCAATAACAATGAACGCTCATTATTCTAATGAAGTTATCACATTTTATTTGTATATAATCTCTGAGCCAAAAAATGCTTTCTAAGTTTCCTTTTTTTATTTATCTGTTTCTTAAAGACCTGAGTCAGTCATCACAGTTGTGCATACAGCTAAAACAGCTGTGAAAAATAAAGCCTGAAAAAGAAATTCAGGCTTAAACCGGGACTCGAACCCATGACCTCTGCGATACTGCGACGTAGTCTGTGCTCTACCAACTGAGCTGTCAAGCCAACTGGGAGCAGGGACCCGTTTCTCGAAGCTCCCGGTAATTACCGGGCCCGTTAAGCTGTTTTGTTTTCCATTCCAGATGGGAGTTTCACTGAAAAGGTTCGAAAATTGTACAGTAAAGTTATCAGCTAAAGCTGAACAAAATGGACTTTATTAGAGGTCAGAACACGCCCTACTTTCAGTCTTGAGATTTTGATTTCAAAATCTGATTTCTGGCCCTTTAAGTTACCGGGTCTTTCTAGAAAACGGGCCCCAGGTCACGTTGTGACTCAATTCAAATGTAGCAGTAGACGATGAGGAATGCAAGTGAATATACGAAAGGTGACTAGGAGTAATTCTTGTGCGAAGGATGGTTAACCCCATAACCTAAACGCTCCTTTGACCAAACATGGGTAAAAATTGTCGTTATAGTCTCCCTTTCTGAACGTTTAACATTAAAATAAGGAGAGTGAGTATTCTGTTATTTAGGTCCTGATTTTATGGCGACTGTTAAACCCCTGGATGGCCATCTCCATAACCGAAAAACCAAGGTTAGCAGCGAACCGTTTTCAGTTGGCACTGGGGCGCGGTTGGCCACTGAGTTAAGGTGCCTGGGACCTTCGATGTGAACCATTTTTTTTAATGTTTAAACGCCGTCCAGGAGTAATTTGGACTTTTAGCCGGAGCATGTACAAAACAGGGGTCATCCGTCTCTCTAACACTGCGCCCTTGGATTTTGCACAATAACCTTGTTTCGAAACGATATATTTCATTTTAATTATCTCACACGTGGTTTCCCAAGAACTAAAAAAGAACTGAAGCAATTCAGTTCTTTCAAAAGTTCTCTTTTGGACAAACGAGGGCAAACCTGATAAATAACAAAAATGTTACTATCAAGGAAAGTAAAGAAGCCAAATTGTGTCTTGAACTTACTTTCCTGTCACATCCGCCATCTTGGATTTGCACACTCTGAGGGATTCCGGGGACAAGGCTGCCTGTGGTATACCATAGACCCTTTGCATAAATGGCGCCTAAATTTGAATAACAATACTTGATACATCCTTAGCCTCACATTCATGTGAAATTTCCTTTGTCTTGAAACATGAATGTGAGGCTAAGGATGTACTTAGTATTGTTATTCAAATTAAGCCGCCATTTATGCAAAGGGTCTCTACTGTCATAGCTTTACTCTTAAATTTACGGGGGCTCAGAGGAGGGCTAGAATTGATTTCTTCTCGAGGCGTCTCCCTCCTTCTGTTATAAGTACAAATTACTAACGCTGAATTATTTCATATATACTTCACATCGCTGGATCTTTTCTTGTAGCGATTACAAAAAAGGTCAGTGACTTCAATGATTAACGATTTTATTGCAGTTGGCTAAAAGTTACATTTTGCCATATGTCACGGGTAAACGAATTTTAACAGCTTTCTACTAATCAGTTTTAATCGGGGCAAACCTATATCAAATGACATCACAGTCAAGAGGTTAATACTACTATTCAATCCAATGGCAGCTGTATTAGTGACATATAGAGTTGTGTTGATCTCTTCTTTTAGCACTCGTTGAGGTATCCTGGCGGGCAAAGGTCACCACGAAAGAGTTTTGAGGAAATCAACCGTCGTTTGCACCAGTATCTTAAAACAGAAATTTAAAGTCAAAGATCTTTTAAAACCTTTAAGAAGTAAAATATAACATCAGAAATAGACTGTAGATATATAATCGCAATATTTAGGAATTTTTTTTCTGCCTTAGAAATATTCTTGTTGCTGCTCCCCTTGTAAAAATTCCTTGTGACAAAGAAAAAGCAGGGAAATACTCAAATGAACCGCTGCAGCTAGCTGAGCCCGCATTCAAGAGATATTGAGAAACATTGTCAATAATTGTAATGAATTTTAGGTGATGTAGCGATACGTCAGTACAATATACAACTTAATCAGAATCTGGTTTAATTTTGATTCTCAATGCACCAATAACCCAACTAACTCTTCTCTGTCCCCCTTAAGACAAATATTGCTTTAACTATAAAATTCCTGCATATATTTCTCAGAAGAATTTCCTGCGCTTTGGAAATACCTTGCAATGCAAAACTTTCGCAAGCGAATCCAATCATCCGCGGCTCCCTACGAAACGATTT
>JAHPZR010032370.1:5000-15804 GCA_019787425.1 Platygyra sinensis | reverse complement strand
GAAAATATGAAGTCAGTAAATTGACCTCGCTTCCAATGTGTGGCTTCATAGCTCAGTTGGTAGAGCATTGCACCGGTATCGCGGAGGTCACGGGTTCGAATCCCGTTGTAGCCCTGATTTTTTTTTTTCAGGCTTCTTGTTTCCAATTGCTTAAATTGGAAAATTTACTGCGATGATCACTCTTCACATTCATCTACAACCGCAGTACAAATATGAATTATTTCATATATACTTCACACAACTAAAGTAAGTGAACTGCGTTACTATCATGTTTCTTACAGTTAAGTTATAGATCCATCACTGTCTAAGGATGAGTTCAAAGGAATGTTTAATGTTAACTTGCTTTAAAAACCTCTTAAATATCGCATCTGGGATGCAACAAGGTGTTATTCATGCTTGCTGTCTATTTGGTAAGAGGGTTTTTTTAAATTTATGTTTTAAAAGAATGCACTTTTTGTTCTAATGAGTCTTGCAGTTTCAACTAGGAGAATAGATTGGAACATAGAGACGAACATTGAATTTGAATTGAGGTGACGAACGGAGAATCCTTAACGAGAAGTGAAATAATCATGAATTTTTCTTTTTCTCCGTTTTGTGTCAGAATTTTTATCGAAGAGATCAAAGACGTTACTTTGGAAAAGAAATCTCTATTCTCTCATATGCTTTTCCTCTCTTTTTTTTTTTAAATGGCTGTATCGAGATAAATTAACTACTGCAGTCATGGAACATTGTTATACCTCCCAACTCAAATTCGTTTTCCGATTGGAGGAGAATGTGTAATGTGTCGTGGGCCAAAACTCACTAACTCCCTGGGGCGGGGAGAACAAAACCCACTAACTCCCACTTGCACGTGATCTAGTCGTGCTCCTTGAAACCGCAAATTTGTAAAACAGCCGATAGAAAGCTTTACAAAAATAACATCCGGGCTTGTGCGACACGTTTCTTTGACTAAGAGAGGAAGCGCTCACATCTGGATCAACTAAAGTAAGTGAACTGCTTTACTATCATGTTTCTTACACTGTTAAGTTACAGATCCATCACTTTCTAAGGATGAGTTGGAAGGAATGTTTCATGTTAACTTGCTTTGAAAACTTCTTAAATATCGCATCTGAGATGCAACAAGGTGTTATTCATGCTTGCTTTCTAGTTGGTAAGCAGTTTTTTTTAAATTTAAGTTTTAAAAGAATGCATTTTTCGTTCTAATAAGTCTTTCAGTTTCAACTAGGAGAATAGATTCGAACATAGAGACGAACATTGAATTTGAATTGTGGTGACGAACGAAGTGAAATGATCATGAATTTTCTTTTTCTCCGTTTTGTGTCAGAATTTTTATCGAAGAGATCAAAGACGTTACTTTGGAAAAGAAATCTCTATTTAAACAATAGAGTGTTTCTGTCGAGGAACTATCGGCTGATAGTTGCCCCGCGGAAATTAATTGTTCTTAAAACAAATATTTGCTCGAGAAGCGAAGCTTCGAGGGCAAATATGCTAGTTTTAAGAACATCAAATTTCCAAGGGGCAACTATCAGACCGATAGTTCCGAGACATAAACACTCTATTGTCTTTATTGTTCACCACTAAATTTTCTTCCGCGCGCTAGTTCAAAAATCAATTAGACTTCAATTGAATTATTTTCAAGATTTTGAAACGAAAGCCGTGAAAGCCAAAGATAAAATTTTAAAAAGAAAATAGACTAAAATCCTTAATACAATTTCAGTTATTTATTTTCTACGAAACCCGCTTGTTTACAGCAAAATCTTCACCGACGACTACTATCCATCCGGGTATTTTCGGCGGACGGGCACTATGGGCTGATAGTGGCCCTCCGCGGATGACCACTATCGCGTCACGTGATCAATTTAAGCCAATAAGAGTCGCAGAAAATTTAGTGGTGAACTATAATCTCTCATATGCTTTTCCTCTTTTTTTTTTTTAAATAGCTGTATCGAAATAAATTAACTACTGCAGTCATGGAACATTGTTATACCTTTCAACTCAAATTCGTTTTCCGATTGGAGGAGAATGTGTCATGTGTCGTGGGCCAAAACTCACTAACTCCCCGGGCGGGGAGAACAAAACCCACTAACTCACCACTTGCACGTGATCTAGTCGTGCTCCTTGAAACCGCGGCAAATTTGTAAAACAGCCGGCGTCAAGCAAACAACGATTTTTTCGCAGATTTTTCTATGTCTGGTCCTGCGGTAAACAGTGAGTTTTGTTTCCTCTTACCTCAATGCTCAACTCGGTCTGGCCCTCAGGGAATATGGAGGGTCTCGTGGAAACAAAACTCACTGTTTTTCTTGGGGCCAGTCATAAGTACTTATTGATATATCGACGAAAATGAAATACACGATCTGGTAGTGCAGGCAAAACTTGAAGATTTAGTAGTAACTATATCCATCCCAGAATGATCCTAGGCACTTAAATATGTTTTATCATAATCAGATACATTTTCAACTTTTTGTTATTGATGAAAATTGATTTTGAACCTCTTAAGACAATCGATAGAGATTTGTATGGAGACGCCATGCTGGTGCTCATCCTGATGGGCAACAACATGGCGGCCGAAAACCAACAGAAACATCTGTCACTGATGTTTTGCTACAAAAGGGTGAATTAATCTCTCGATGAACTCAAAAAACATTATTTTTCTTATAAATGAAATGTCTAAATAGCGAAATTCCCCGAAAAAAGTCACTTTTTTAACCAACATCTCTCTGCTGCTATGTAAATGCCGCGTCCGGCACGCAAAAGCTTAGAAATTCCACCTATGCCCAGGAATGCAGGTTTAATGAGATTCAAAGCTCTTTATGAATAAGCATCACAAAGTGTCATCTTCATATTACTTCTTATTTGACAGAATTATGTGTATTTTGGTCACTTTTTAGGAAAGAGGACCCTTGTGATGCTTATCATAATGAGCATGTATCTCATTAACCTGCATTTCTGGACATATCTGGGAAATTCAAGCGTAGTCTATCACAAAACCAAGATACCAATCAGAGCGAAGTTTGCGTGAATATTAGTTTTCACCTGTTCTTATACATCATGAAAGTAAAATCTCGGGAGGATCAATAGTTTGTAGTTAGAATTTTAGTGATGTCATGTGAAAACCCCCAAATGATGATAAAAATCAGGTCTAAACTATTCATCAGTGATGTCATCTTCTATATTCTGGCCTTTTGCTTACGCGAACGTGATCATATCCTGGTCCCAGAGGTTTTCCTGGATTTTTCTCTTCTCTTAATTTTTCTCCGCATGAGACTGAGAACCGCGAAGCGAAAAGAACAAAACTCAAGAAAAACTTCTGGGACCATTGTACCATGATCAGTAAACACAAGGTTTCCGATTCTAAAATTTTGTTTTTCTGGAAATGGAATTAAGCATGGATAATAAAACGACCCAGTCGTTTTATTATCCATGAATTAAGGTGAGTCCAACCGGCATTACCATGTTATTGTTTACAGCTGTTTCGTACGCGACAATGCCGATTGGTATTATGGGTAGTAACTTTGCTCGATTGAGGTTTAAGGTGATTTAGCAACAAGGAAGGCGAAAGAACAAATACACGTGTTTGTGCTGTTTCCTTCCACCACGCTGAAACATCTTGAGATTCAATCAAGCAGCTGTAAAACCACCATTACCCATAACAACTTTCGACATTGTCGCGTGAGCTTTTCACCGATTGTAAGACAATCTTTCTCTGAACAGCTGTATTTATAAAGCGCAGCCACGGAACACGACACGACTTGTGTATGACAAAAACTTTATGCTCGGCTGAACAAGCTTGAATCCGCATTCCCACGCTCGATCCAAATTCTGAAATATCAGAAAAAGAAAATTTCACTTTAGTTATTTTTGAGTATTCTCAACTCGTCACCACAAGTTGAATTCAATTCTATTTCTCTTTCCAGTACTTTCCGAACCATTCTTCTGGTTAAAACTGCTAAACACTGTCCTGAAAGCAGTAGCAATATCTACTGAAAACGAAAAATTGATGCATTCTTTTTTAAACCAAAAAAAAAGAATTAAAACCCTCGTAATACCGTAGCGAGCCTTAATGGTCTGCTGCTTAGAGACAATATTAATATTAGTATAGTTTTTATGGCAAGTTAACACTTAAAATTCCTTTGAAATCATTCTTAGATAATGTTGGGAATTTTTTGATCTGCAGCTGTAAGAGCCACGATAGTTTTAGTTTATCCAGATGTTAAGACGGAATCCGCCAGACGTTGGAGTAACAAGTGGACAAAAATATTGTACCAAGATTATTTACATTGTATTGCAAACTTCTGTAGGGCTCTTTTAATTATCTTCTCAAAACAATTCATTTCTAGCAACACCAAACGTCGAAAACGAATGTTGAACTTCGTATGAAACGCTTAAAAGTTTTGGTGAAATGAAACTGATGATGGAATTTTGCCTGTGTTTCCACAAAGTCACTGAACTTTGAAATTTATTTTCTCTCGTTCCCGTGGGAAATTATTTTTCGGTGTTATTTCAGGCAATTATTTATGTATTTGGCTTTAAAAAAATGTAAAAATGACTGTAAAATATTTAAAAGTACTCTGGTACAGATTTTTGTCCACTAAAACCTGAAATTGCTCCATCTTCTATCGGATTTCGTCTTAATACTCTCTCTCTTAGTCATAAAACGTGTCGCTTCAGTTAGGATGTTGTTTCGGCCAGCTCTCAAGCGTTCGTTAATTAATAAACGTCATTTTAAAGTTGGATTCGCTGGAAGGAAATACGTTTGCGAGAAGTTGTTTGGACTTCTTTTATTCCTCTATATTCGCCCTCGTTTTAGCCCTGATTGAGAAGATATGTATGACCACAATTCCAAATACTTCGAAGCCTATCAAAAATTCTCCGAAACGAGTCGTATTTTCAACCCTCTTCTCAAACATGGTCCTTCGCGTTTGATATATTACATAAACCAGCTGAAAACGTCAAATAAAGAGATAAATGGCATTTTGATATTAACTAAACAAGAAGACGTAAGTTTTGGGTTTGCATCGATACCTCCACTTCAACACCGTGCAAATCCCTAACCACAAAACAAGCAAAAAAAAAACCCGACATCAGCAAACAACACACTGTAAACAAGCTATTAGACAGGGGAAGTTGTGAAAAATTACACAGATGTTTGCCGACCCGGTTTTCATAACTCCAGGTAGATTTACATGCAGTGTAGTTTAGGGCTAAAAAGTACAAACCACCGAGTAGTTCACGGATTGACACCACTGCAAGCGAGGTGCAAGCTTCTTTAGAAGACGTTTTTGTATTGAGGTACAATATCCTGATCGTAAACTATACGTCGGCCGGTCTTTTTTGTCACATCACTATTTCGTTCTTCCACGTATGAGTTTTTCGATCTTGCACTACAAGGCTTTATGTGCACCTTTCACTGACCTTCACTCTTTAGATTTCAAGTGATCTTACCTGTGCGTGACCTGTAGGTACAAACGGCTTGCTGCCAGAAGCAATGTAGACTACGAGTAGTCCCTCTTTCGCTTAGTCCCTCGAGCGAGACGCGAAAGAAACCCGCAAGAGAAAAGAGGGACCGCGTGATCTCGCGCCGGCCATTTTTTCTCGCGGGTTTCTTTCGCGTTTCGCAAGACGGACTAAGCGAACGAGGGACTACTCGTAGTCTAGAAGCAATGCTACTTAACATAATCTCGATTTTAGTTTAGTTATCAGGTAACGGAAGTGTTATTTTAACTTTTTTCTTATTTAGACTTATTTTCATTACAATAAATTATTAGCAATCGTAAGAGGATGAAAAAAAAAAAAAAGAGAAAAGGAACAGAGCAAAAATATGAAATAACATTTTGTAGGGGAACTTGAGTTTGTAGTAGCCAAAGCATCAAAGCTTTCGAGTTGGCCACTACCATAGTGCAGTTACAATAAGAGGAAATAATTTATAAAAATAAGACTCAATCACCAAGAAAAGAAAACCAAAAGAAAAAGGAAGAAAAGGCAAGGGAAAAGGCAAGGGACACCTTCTTTCTGTTCAGTCAGTCATAGTGCAAACAAAACTTAACCCCCGCGGTGAACTTTTCTGCGTCTAAAAAGAGGCCGAGAAAACGTACGCCGCTTTAGATTGTCATAAGATGGGATTGCAGATGGGTGGAAATAAATGGAGAAAAAGGAAGCCATAATTTTATCATGACTCGATATTGTCTCTATCGTGGCTATTGTTACATGCAGCTGCAAGTCTGTTTTCTGGTCACAGCTGACTGTTCACACGAATCATTAGCCAAATATGCATTTATGTTTCTCTGTAACACTAGCGCTGAATGCCATTTTATAGTGCTTACTCGCGGCAACTGATCAGTGGCAGGAATGACAGTAGAATCACGGTTTCAGACAATGTTAGTCTTCGAGCAAGTTTCAATTTTAATCGAAAAAACCTAACTGGCAAAAAAATAAAAATTCACAGAAAGAAATCCTGAGATCAAGGATTTCTCTAGCTTGACCTCAGCTGTTGACCTGACAAGTGACATAGGATTTACCGAATATCGCGAATGTTTAGCCGGCCGAGTTTGGACGTTTCTTACAAATTCTTAACACGCGAAATCGGCATTAACGTACATTCTTTTTTATAAGAATATCGTTTTTACGTTCCAGGCTGAATATCCTTACATTTCTGCCGATTTTAGCTGAAAACATTGTTATGAATTCTTAGACTATATCGTATAACATCTCACGCACATTGAGCAGAAATGCTCACACTACTTGCAGAAATGTTATCAGCTTCGAACACACAACCAGTACGGTTTATGTTACCTTTTTGGTTGGATTTGCGGTTTAGAGAAATAATTAATTTTATACAGTATATTTAAAACAAATAATTGTATTGTGTGTAATTGAAAAGTCATTATTTTAAACTAGCCTATAGTTTATATTGATACAATATTTTTACCTAATATCCATTTGTAGCTTTATAATCATTTCAATGTTTTTATTATTATTATTATTATTATTATTATTATTATTATTATTATGTAAAGCGCATTAGATCAGATTGTAATGTATTTTGCGCTATAGAAATAATAAAGTTATTATTATTATTATTATACAAATACTCAACACAACGTTATATTCTTTCTTATCCAAATCTCAAAGCAACCTATTTTTAAAATGCCACAAATTTCGCTCTTGATGTCCTTATAAAATACAGTCTCACATAAAAATATTGTAGGGTTGCGTCATTTAACTTTTAACATATAACATATCGTCAAAGTTAATTCGTTTTTGCCATCATTAAAATTTGTTCACATCATAGGCCATCTGCAGTTCTTGCGAACCCTAAAGCTCTTACCGCGGTGTTTTGAATTGAAATTAACCAATTGAATAATTTTTTAACTTCGACTGCATCAAGTATAGAATTTCCTCCACTGAACTCTCTATGCAAACGTAGAAGTCAAAGAACAGAAAGAGCGCTTATCTTGATGGGTACGTGTTGTCTCAGTAGCCGAATTATGCCATTACGTGACATTTTCTTATGTGCGTAATTAATACAGAAGGCGTGATAAATTGTCAGTGGCCTGACGAGTAAGAATAAATGTATAACATGGTCTTCACTTAAACCGGGGTTTGCCATTTTGCTGTGGAAAGCGTGTGCTGACGCAGAACACTGAATACTGTATAAGTGATAATGACGGTGGGTGAACAAACTTAAACCCCTTTTTTTTAATTTTCATTTTGCTAATTTACAACGCCTTGTTTAATACTGAAGATTTTAGAAATAGGTTATTGAGGGGCGCTTTTATTGCGTTGGACCAAGATTTCAGACAAGGATAAAAATTGCAATGGTGTATCCCAAGGAGTGCAGAATACTTTGGTTTTATCAACTAGGTTGACAATGTGAATTGACCACCGTAAAGAGATTCGGAAGCTGAAGTTTTGAGCATTAACCCTTCGTCGGTGCGAATCCGACGAAGGGCTGAGGGCTCACGCCCGAAACGTCAGCTTCCGAATCTCTTTACAATGGCCAATTCACACTATCAACCCAGTTGATAAAACCAAATTATCGTGTAATACTCCCCACCGACGCAGCACCACAGTTTCATTAGAAACTTACCGCCCTCAGTGCAATATACGTACTGTTTGCTCGTTGTAAGCGATCTGATTTCATTACATGAGCGCACGAGTTTTCACGTAGACAGGCTCCTTGCGTCGCCTGATGAAGTGCTCGAGATGCATCATGGCTAACCACATAGGCAACCGAGACAAACGAAATTAGCGTTAGCTGAAATTAGTTGAAATAGTCTTTCCATGGTCCAACTTCTAAATGAATGCTTTTTGAGTCGCGGAGCGAAAGTAAAATCATGATCAGCCCATTGCGTGTAATTAATTCCGATTGGTTTGGTTATCACTATAAAAGTGCAGTCTTTTTGTGCTAAAAGCTCCAATGGAATATCAAAATGAAGATAAGAGATCTCGAACGACGACGTCCATTATAACTATGGCTTATACATTATCGATTGCAGCTGCCACTGAGCTCTAGTCGTTAAAAGGAAAACAGCAACAACTAAGGCTGATAATCAGAATACACCAATGCGAAGTAAAAAATTAGAACTTGACAGAAATTTAATCATATTGCCACTTTGTCAGTATTCATTGCTTAATAACTAAGTTTAGTTTCCGCTAGGATGAAGAACTTAACGTTTTACACGAGAAGGTCCTCGAGGTCATAAACTATGTACTTCTTATCTGGAGAGAGAAACCTTTGAAAAAAAAACTTGAATGAGCAATTGCGGTCTGATCAATTAATGATCTGAAAACAGTTTCATTCTCAAAATGGTCGAAACGCGTCAATCTTTACAATTGCTCTGCTTTTTCGTCATGTGAAATGCACAAATATGAAAGATTAAAGTTAGCATCAAGATTGCCTCGATCTGTGGATATTACGTATGCTTGCATGTATGCAAAATAATGAAGCAGGAGGTTTTGGTAATTAATTGTTTTGATATCAGCTCAGAATCACAAAAGCACATTAATTTAATGTTGAATGGAAATTGTTGAGGAAGTTCATTTGACCAGCCAACATAAACCAAACACTAGCAAAAACAATCCTGTCGACTGCATTTACTGAAGTTTGGACACAGTATGTTTATAATTAGTTAAAATAGATCTGTTTACACATCGTCGTATTTTGCAATGATGTGGTAAGGACTATTTTATTCTAGTTTTTTTTCAGTTTGGTTTAATGTTTTAAAAAATCGCTTCTTCTTCGTACTCTCGTTGCGAATTTAAAACGATTTTTGTTTTTGGATGATTTGCTCCAACCGTGCAATTAATATGATTTCCTTTACTAGATTGAAGCTTCACTGAAGAGATGACGTCAAAACTGTTTTGGCCATTTTTGGTACTTGCCGTTGTGGCAGAAGCTTCATCGTGGACAATAAGACGAAGATCATCATGCATAATGAGAAATTGTGTTGTTAGTTCTTGGAGCTCGTGGAGTGCTTGTAACCAGCCTTGCGGCACCGGAGCGGGGCAGCTCCGTGCACGCACGGTGACTGTCGATTCGTCATGCGGAGGATCGCCGTGTCCTGTGCTCGTGGAAACCCGGGCCTGTAATCAGGGAAACTGTGCTAACGGCGGAACGCCCACTTTTGGGGGATGTAATTGTAGACAGGAATTCAGTGGACAGTGCTGTACGCAAACTGAAGGTAAACATCATCAGTTACATTGGTATAGTCACTTCAATGTATCCCTCGAAAATAAACTATAACAATTGCCAAGAGTTTGGATTTTAATCAAACATCCAGCTGCGAAATTCATTTTTGATCAAAAAAAGACTTGAGCTTTGTGTGAATCATTCGCTTTTTCGCTCGTCCGCTCTTTCACTGATTCACTTATTCGCTCACTCATTCGTTCGTTCGTTCGTTCGTGTCCGTTCGCTCGTTCGCTCGTTCGCCCCAGGGGGGGTTGGAAGCCCTTCCCATAATGCATTGCGAATGAACTATATTATCAACCGTCGATTGTCACGTGACCTGTTAGTTGTCAGTGGCGTTCATGGCGTCAAGTCCACTGTTACTTGAAAGTTTGTGGTTGAAATAATGCGCTTTAGGCCGTGTCTTGCGCTGTAAAGTACAGGGGATCTTTTTCCAAATCCGTAAGTTGATTACTAATGCATTACCTGTCGAAGTGATAGAGTTTTCTTTGTTGTTGTGAGACGGCAAGCTTTTTATTGACTCGCAGTGAATCGGACTTGTGTTGTTTCGCCTTCCTTCCCGCTAGAATTTTGTCGCGAAATTCCAGTCGCCAACTTTCCTTTTTGTCGGTTCGCCAACGGATTGGTTTAGTTCGCCAAATTATTAATTTCTCAGTTTGTTTACATCTCATAAAATAGAGTAGGATTTTCGAAATCGTCAAGTGGTAAAAAACAGGCTAAAAACGAATTGGTGATCTTAGTCTAACTCACAAGTGCAAGTTCGTTTATAATCTTGTAAGCATTTCGTACTTGGTTACGTTTAAGCTTATGTTAAATCAAGCTTTGGTCTAAATGATCTCATTAAAATATTTTTAACGCAACATGTCAGAGATTGGTTTCTTGAAACATTTTTGTGCGTGTGTGGGTTTTCTTTTGAGAGGCTCGTACTTTTCATGAAAATAACAATTTAGTTGCCATAAAATATTTGTTGCTGGCTCTGTAGTACGATAACATTGCTGTTATTGTGCAAATGTAAGGCTGCGCTATTTGTAACCATTTAATTTATACAAACACGCTATAAATTATCAAATTGCACAGTATATTGTCTTTCACAATTATTTCACTGTGCATAAACAATAT
>JAHPZR010032369.1:0-26894 GCA_019787425.1 Platygyra sinensis | reverse complement strand
TTATGTGTAATGATGGTTTTTTTACGATTGCTTGATTGAATCTCAAGGTGTTTCAGCGTGGTCGAAGTAAACAGCACAAACACGTGTATTTGTTCTTCGCCTTCCTTGTTGCTAAATCACCTTAAGGAGGCTCGAAAGGGTTTTCAGCTGCATGCGCGCGCGCAATCTACACACGCCATAACTAAGATGCACGCGTCAGCTGAACCAGTATTAAAATCAGCACACCGGAAGTTAATGCTGCGTAAAATCGCGCGAACCGGAAATAAAATCTGCAGAAAACATTTGTTTTTAGCTCGAAAGTTCGCTCGGTGACCTATCTTGATTTTTTGCATGCACGCGGTGAAAATTATCTAGTGGAATTTTCTGTAAGCCATAAAACGCGTTTTCTTTAAATACATTTAATTCTACTAGATAGAATTTTTTCATACTGTCTGAAAAGTTAAAGAATTTAGGGAACTTTCCAACAAAGAAATAAAAATGGTAGGTCACCGAATTAGTTTCTCAGATAATTTACAAAAACTGAAATTTAGAGGACGCTTTTGTGGACCTTGTGCGTTGCCATGGTAACTGATATGACGTCACAAGTACCCTTAAAGTATAGCCCAACAATAGAGTAGCAAGGAGACATATAGTTTGCCCACACCATTAAACATCCTTCTTTGTAATCTTCCATCGTTTCACAAGCAATATAGCAACGAAAAACCCTTTCGAGCCTCCTTAAACCTCAATCAAGCAAAGTTACTACCCATAATACCAAGCGGCATTGTCGCGTACGCTCAGTTTACACTTTTGTGGGACAATCTTTGTCGAAACAGCTGTAAACAATAACATGGTAATGCCGGTTGGACTCACCTTAATTCATGGATAATAAAACGACTGGGTCGTTTTATTATCCATGCTTAATTCTATTTCCAGAAAAACAAAATGTTAGAATCGGAAATCATGTGTTAACTGATCATGTTACAATGGTAGCTAATGGTCCCAGAGGTTTTTCTTGAGTTTTGTTCTTTTCGCTTCGCGGCTCTCAGTCTCATGCGGAGAAAAAATTATCAGAAGAGAAAAATCCAGGAAAACCTCTGGGACCAGGATATGATCACGTTCGCAAATCACGTAAGCAAAAGGCCAGAATATAGAAGATGACATCCCTGATGGATAGTTTGGACCTGATTTTTATCATCATTTGGGGGTTTTCACATGGCATCACTAAAATTCAAACTACAAACTATTGATCCTCCCGAGATTTTACTTTCATGATGTATAAGAACAGGTGAAAACTAATATTCAAGCAAACTTCGCTCTGATTGGGGTCTTGGTTTTGTGATAGACTACGCTTGAATTTCTCAAATATGTCCAGAAATGCAGGTTAATGGGATGCATGCTCATTATGATAAGCATCACAAGGGTCCTCTTTCCTAGAAAGTCACCAAAATACACATAATTCTGTCAAATAAGAAGTAATATGAAAATGACACTTTGTGATGCTTACTCCTAAAGAGCTTTGAATATCATTAACCTGCATTCCTGGGCATATAGGTGGAATTTCTAAGGTTTTGCGTGCCGGACGCGGCATTTACATGGCAGCAGAGAGATGTTGGTTAAGAAAGTGACTTGTTTCGGGGAATTTCGCTGTTTGAACATTTCAGGTATAAGAAAAATAATGTTTTCTGAGTTCATCGAGAGATAAATTCACCCTTTTTGAAGCAATACATCAGTGACAGATTTCTGTTGGTTTTTGGCCGCCATGTTGTTGCCCATCAGGATGAGCACCAGCATGGCGTCTCCATACAAATCTCTATCGATTGTCTTAAGAAGTTCAAAATCAATTTTCATCAATAACAAAAAGTTGAAAATGTATCTCATTATGATAAAAACATATTAAGTGCCTAGGATCATTCTGGGATATATGGATATAGTTACTACTAAATCTTCAAGTTTTCCCTGCACTACCAGATCGTGTATTTCATTTTCGTTGATATATCAATAAGTACTTATGACTGGCCCCAAGAAAAACAGTGAGTTTTGTTTCCACGAGACCCTCCATATTCCCTGAGGGCCAGACCGAGTTGAGCATTGAGGTAAAGGGAAACAAAACTCACTGTTTCCCGCAGGACCAGACAAAAAAATGTGCGAAAAAAATCGTTGTTTGCTTGAGGCCGGCTGTTTTACAAATTTGCCGCGGTTTCAAGGAGCACGACTAGATCACGTGCAAGTGGAAGTTAGTTGGTTTTGTTCTCCCCGCCCAGGGGAGTTAGTGAGTTTTGGCCCACGACACATGACACAATCTCTTCCAATCGGAAAACGAATTTGAGTTGGGAGGTACAACAATGTTCCATGACTGCAGTAGTTAATTTATCTCGATACAGCTGTTTAAAAAAAAAAAGAGGAAAAGCATATAAGAGAATAGAGATTTCTTTTCCAAAATAACGTCTTTGATCTCTTCGATAAAAATTCTTACACAAAACGGAGAAAAAGAAAAATTCATGATCATTTCATTTATCGTTAAGGATTCTGCGTTCGTCACCGCAATTCAAATTCAATGTTCGTCACTATGTTCCAATCTATTCTCCTAGTTGAAACTGCAAGACTCATTAGAACAAAAAAATAACTTTGAATTTTAAAAAAACCGTCTCACCAAATCGAAAGCAAGCATGAATAACACCTTGTTGCTTCTCAGATGAGATATTTAAGAAGTTTTTAAAGCAAGTTAACATTAAACATTCCTTTAGACTCATCCTTAGACAGTGGTGGATCTGTAACTTAACTGTAAGAAACATGATAGTAAAGCAGCTCACTTACTTTCAGGTTGATCCAGATGTGAGCGCTTCCTCTCTTAGTCAAAGAAACGCGTCGCACCAGCTCGGGTGTTGTTTTATGAAAGCTTTCTATCGTTCGCTAAATACATGCCAATAAACCAGGTGAACACAACCGATAAAGGGAAAAACGAAATTTTTTCAACAAATATAGACAGGTCGAGATAAATGGTTCGTTCAGTATTCGTCAAGCAAGAGAAATAACAATAGTTAATTAACACAACTGATCAGTTGATATGTTACCACGTTAATTTTTTCAGTGAAATGTTTGAAGTTCGAATCAACAAAGTTTCAATTGTCCGTCATGCTTTAGAAGACTAAAGTATTGAGAAATTCGAATAGAAACTTACTATTTGGGAAAACGGTGTTTTTAGTATTTCGAAAACAGAATTTGGGCTAGTAAAACCGGAACTTCACTGATTACCATCACAAAAAAATGCTTTAAGTTTCCTTTTTCTTTTTATTCACCTGTTTTTTACTTGAGTCAGTCATCACAGTTCAATGTATACAGCTAAAGTAGCTGTGAAAAATAAAGCCTGAAAAAAAATTCAGGCTTAAACCGGGATTCGAACCCACGACCTCTGCGATATCGACGCAGTCCGTGGTCTATCAACTGAGCTGTCAAGCCAACTGGGTGCAGGTGCCCGTTTCTCGAAGCTCCCGGTAATTACCGGGACCGTTAAGCTGTTTTGTTTTCCATTCCAGATGGGAGTTTCAAAAGGATCGAAAATTGTACAGTAAAGTTATCAGCTAAAGAAATAAAATGGACTTTATTAGAGTTCAGAACACACCCTATTTTCAGTCTTGAGATTTTGATTTCAAAATCTGATTTCGGGCCCGCTAAGTTACAGGGTCTTTCGAGAAACGGGCCCCAGGTCACGTTGTGAGTCAGTTCAAATGCAGCAGTAGACAGTGAGGAATTCCAGTGAATATACGAAAGATGACTAGGAGTAATTCTAATGCGAAGGATGGTTAACTCCATAACCTAAACGCTCCTTTGACCAAACATGGGTAAAATTGTCGTTATAGTCTCCCTGTCTGAACGTTTACATTAAAATAAGGAGTGAGTATTCTGTTATTTAGGTCCTGTTTTTCTGGCGACTTTTAAACCCCTGGCAAGATGGCCATCTCCATAACCGAAAAACCCAAGGTTAGCAGCGAACCGTTTTCCGTTGGATAATTTGGTTTTATCAACTGAGTTGATAATGTGAATTGGCCACCGTAAAGAGATTCGAAAGCTGACGTTTCGAGCGCTAGCCCTTCGTCGGAGCGAATGGATTCGCTCCGACGAAGGGCTAGCGCTCGAAACGTCAGCTTTCGAATCTCTTTACGGTGGCCAATTCACATTATCAACTCAGTTGATAAAACCAAATTATCCTGTAATACTCCCACCGACGCAGCACCATAGTTTCTTTAGAAACTTACCCCCTCTACTCGTTTTCAGTTGCACTGGGGCGTGGTTGGCCACTGGGTTAGGGTGCCTGGGACCTTCGAAGTGAGCCCTTTTTTTAATGTTAACACTTAAACTAATTGGTAAAACGCCTTCCGGGAGTAATTTGGACTTAAAGCTGGAGCATGTTCAAAACAGGGAGCATCCGTCTCTCTGACACTGCGCCCTTGGATTTTGAACAATAACCTTGTTTCGAAACGATATATTTTATTTGAATTATCTCACACGTGGTTTCCCAAGAACTAGAAAAGAATGGAACCAATTCCGTTCTTTGAAAAGTTCTCCTTTGGACCAGCGAGGGCAAACCTGATAAATGACATAAATGTTAGTGTCCAGGAAAGTAAAGAAGCTAAATTGTGTCTTGAACTTACTTTCCTGTCACATCCGCCATCTTGGATTTGCACACCTGAGGGATTCCGGGGATCAGGCTGCCTGTGGTATACCATACTGTCATAGCTTTACTCTTAAGTTTACGGAGGCGCAGAGGAGGGGCAGAGTCATGCAATAATTCCATCCCGTAGGGCTAAAATAGCTTTCTTCTCGAGGTGTCTCTCTCCTTTCATAAGGACAAATTACTAACGCTGAATTATTTCATATATACTTCACATCGCTGGATCTTTTCTTTTAGCGATTTCAAAAAGGTCAGTGACTTCAATAATTAACGATTTTATTGCAGTTGCCTAAAAGTTACATTTTTGCCATATGTCACGAGTAAACGAATTTTAACAGCTTTCTACTAATCAGTTCTAATCGGGGCAAACCTATATCAAATGATATCGCAGTCAAGAGGTTAGTTTTCTAACCGAGTACTCCTTGGAATTATGGCCACTGCGGGCTCATGTTTGCAATGCTGTTGATGCCGGCGGTTTCGTTTGAATTCAATGAAATTTTTTCTTTTCTTTACATGACTAATATTTTAAATGCTTTATGCCTTAATAAAATACTCATAAAGCAGTAATAATCGTACTGGAAGGACTAAACGTTGAAGCAAATCTACTGAAAAACTTACGAGAATAAATTTAAAACAACTCTTGGCTAACTACATTATTTTCACAAAACCTAGTATATAGCGAGTTTCCTGGATAGCAATGACTGCTACAACTCAATAACGACGTCCTAAGCATTTGTAAGTGGGCTTCGATATCAAAAGAAAAGACAATGTAAAACGGAAAGCGGATATTTTTACCTTTGTGGCACCTTCCAGTCAACGGGCACATTTTTTTGGCCCTCATTTCATCTACTACAAATTTCTTTATAGCGGCGTCTTCGAACACTATTTACCGTTTTGAATTTCGATTCAAGCTTAAGGAGGCTCGAAAGGGTTTTTCGTTGCTATATTGCTCGTGAAACGATGGGAGAGTACAAAGAAGGATGTTTAATGGTATGGGCAAACTATATGTCTCCTTGCAACTCTATTGTTGGGCTATACTTTAAGGCTATTTGTGACGTCATATCAGTTACCATGGCAACGCACGAGGTCCACAAAAGCGTCCTCTAAATTTCAGTTTTTGTAAATTATCTGAGAAACTAATTCGGTGACCTACCATTTTTATCTCTTTGTTGGAAAGTTCCCTAAATTCTTTAACTTTTCAGACAGTATGGAAAAATTCTATCTAGTAGCATTAAATGTATTTAAAGAAAACGCGTTTTATGGCTTACAGAAAATTCCACTAGATAATTTTCCCCGAAACTGAAGTGCCATCGCGAATGGTGCGTGCATGCAAAAAATCAAGATAGGTCACCGAGCGAACTTTCGAGCTAAAAACAAATGTTTTCTGCAGATTTTATTTCCGGTTCGCGCGATTTTACGCAGCATTAAGGAGGCTCGAAAGGGTTTTTAGCTGCACGCGCGCGCGCAATCTACACGCGCCATAACTAAGATGCACGCGTCAGCTGAATCAGTATTAAAATCAGCACACCGGAAGTTAATGCTGCGTAAAATCGCGCGAACCGGAAATAAAATCTGCAGAAAACATTTGTTTTTAGCTCGAAAGTTTGTTCGGTGACCTATCTTTATTTTTTGCATGCACGCACCATTCACGATGGCATTTCGGATATAAAAGTTTCAGGGAAAACTATCTAGTGGAATTTTCTGTAAGCCATAAAACGCGTTTTCTTTAAATATATTTAATTCTACTAGATAATTTTTTTCCATACTGTCTGAAAAGTTAAAGAACTTAGGGAAGTTTCCAACAAAGAAATAAAAATGGTAGGTCACCGAATTAGTTTCTGAGATAATTTACAAAAACTGAAATTTAGAGGACGATTTTGTGGACCTTGTGCGTTGCCATGGTAACTGATATGACGTCACAAGTACCCTTAAAGTATAGCCCAACAATAGAGTTGCAAGGAGATATATAGTTTGCCCACACCATTAAACATCCTTCTTTGTAATCTTCCATCGTTTCACAAACAATATAGCAACGAAAAACCCTTTCGAGCCTCCTTAACTTTCGGTGTGTTGATTTTAATACTGATTCAGCTGACGCGTGCATCTTAGTTATGGCGTGTGTAGATTGCGCGCGCGCGTGCAGCTAAAAACCCTTTCGAGCCTCCTTAATCACTTTTAACATCCGTTCAGTGGAAATGGGCGAGCCACCTTCGTCGCTCTAACAGCCTCTGTACAATTTGCTACATCGTGATGAAAGATTTTTCTTGGCCAGCGAATGACCAAGTAGATATTCTCACCGAGGTAGGTGTTAGAAACCCACCTTAAGGACGGTGCCTACTTTTGTTAGTGCGCACACGTTCTGCGCATCACGCAAGCCATGGTTTAAGCGCGCGCGCGCTGGGGTTGACATTGACGCAATCAACTACGCCACCAAGCACACGACTAAAATTAAAGCAAAATTTTTCTACGGTGACCAAATCAATTTTATTGAACCTGTACTTGAACCATGGAGACCAGAATAGCAGCATATCGCTAGCCGCTAACTGTTAACGTCTTCCGGCTGAAAATCTAGCTGTTATCTTTCGAAAATTACACTGAAATCCAACTGCAAACATGTCCCTGCAGATGGCGTAGTGCGCGCGCAGACACGCAAATGTCTTACTTACTGGGAAGGTGACAGGACAAAATGTAACGGGCATCGTAAAAGTTTTCAAAAAAGATCAATAACTTTAAAAAACGTGTGGTTACCCCTGAATTTTTTCATGCGAAATGGAAGCGGCAAGCCTATTCAACATGTGATTAGTTTCTGGTCGTGAGCAAAAGGTATTAAGACTGTATTTTAGCTGAACCAGAGGAAGGCTGTCAGAGACGTCAAAAGCGATTTTGCAACGATTTCTTTACTAAAAACGTAACAAAAATGATTTAAATGTTACCATTTGCCATGTAGTTTAAAGATCTTTTTAAATGTGTTTGCCTTTCTGTATGTAAAGGCGAATTCTAAGGAAATCTGTGAACAAATATCGTTTTCCCGCTTTTTTCAGAAAAATGCTGATGTCAGCATTTTTGTTGAGATTTTCAAGGCTAATTATCTCGAAAAAGTGAGTGGCTACCCCTATTTTTCTTTGTGGATTCCAAAAGCCCTTACAATTATCTACTTTTTCCGCGTGGTCCTAACTTGGCGCAAAAACCTTTGTATTTAGTAAGCACCGTCCTTAACTAGGAAAAGTTGGAAACGCATTGAAGAATCATAAAAAGCCGCCCCCGCCCTTGTGGACACTTCTAATTTGATATTTGAAATGCTAACGTATGTCAAACAAAGATTCCTAATGAATTTTCCTTTTGATGTGAATTGAATGAGTGAGCCTTGTGGCGGATTGGTGTGTCATATCCGAAAAATATGGAGACTTGCCTGTTTCGACGCTCACGAAAAGGAAAAACCATGATCAAAGTGTTAGCAATTGGCACCGACCATTTGGCTTATAAAATGATTAAACGTGGTTTTTGGCCTGAGGTGATCTGCTCCATGAAGATCTGTCATATAAAAGCTGAATTTAATGCTATTCAGTTGAATAGGCTGGGAATAAATCCGGAAATAGCCCGCGGACAATAATAATGGCGGGTTATTTACACGACCAACTGCTGGGATGATTTTTCCATCAATAGCCGCTCGTAGTTATTCCTGTTTTTGGAGGAGCATCAGCAATCATTATTGAAATCCTCTGTCTAAAAGCCACATCGATAAAACGTTTTCGATCGTTTTAAACCGTTTTTAACACTGACCGAATTCGAAAGATCTCCTAAAGGTTCCCCATATGCCGGCTGACTGGCTGGCAAAATAAATAATTACTAATTTGAAACCTGTTAATGAGTTTACAAAACGTTGCAACACAAGAACACCTGTCCTTGTTGACAAAAGCACTCCAATTTCTCGTTCAAAACTTTGACATCTATTGATGCATTAGCGAAAAACGCAGAGTCATCATTTCAACTGTTGAATCAATGAGACTACTTTTCTATTACATAACCAATTTAAGGTGTTCCTTGCGGCATGCTTAGATCAAAGGCAGAAAATAAAAGAAATGGACTTGATATCAATCAGTAGCATATAAATAACAAAACTGTGGTGCTTTGCTGAGTCGAAGCGAAAATTTTGTTCTCCTGTTGTTAGAGGAAGGAATATCTTGTTCTTTAATTCAGACTTTTGTTAGGTTCTGTATATCACTGATTTTTGTTACTTCAGTAATAATACATATATAGAGCTACGATCTTTCAGGTTAGTGATAAAAGCTTTTTATAATGTGCTTCTTATGTAAAATTTCGACTCAGTAACTCAAAGAATGACAGACACAAAACGCCAAGAACTAATGTCTTGTAGCACCTTTCTCCCCTCTCTAGCAGTCCGGGATCGTTATCATTTTTGATAACCTCACCAAAACAAACCATAAACCAATCGTTGCACAGGATTTCGTTCACGTGACGTTATTTGGTAGCAACAGTGTATAATTCAAAATGCGGCGGGCGCTGCGATGAGAGAGGCCACTGACAACATCACAATGCAGCGTCATTGAATTAAATTTAGGTTTGCTTCATAATAGGTTAGGGATTATGGAATAAAAACAGAAATGTATGGAAGAAAACTGTCTTCATCCAAAGTTACTGCGAATTTAATTTCCACACCGTGATATTTGTTCCGCCAGTAAAATGACACAGCGAAGGTAGACAACAAATATTCTGTTCACAAAAGCGTTGTTTATTGACACTAATATGATAATAGCTTCCATTTTCCCTCAGGCTTCATTTTCTTGGTAGCGGGCGAAGCTGCTTGTTCAACAGTCTGTAGTAAATAAAAACGAAAAAGTAACAGTAAATACATCTTGAAGAGCTGCAACTTAATTTCGTTTAGTTTGCGTGATAACAAACAGTATAAGTTTAATTCAACAGCCAGGCTCGGTGTAGTAACACGTAAAATGCAAGTAGCTAACATGTTCACGGAATATTTGTTCTTCCAGAGCTAACATTTAGAGAGCTTAAAACATATCTGGCAATACAAACGAGCCGAGAGAGAAGAAACCTGGCAAAAAAACAGAGGTGTCAAACTCTACAAATTTCACGCTGATTGCAGCGGAAGCCAACCTGACGTATGACCTATGTCCTTCCAAAACCACAGGATTTTTGCTTACTGAAATATTCAAAGATCCCCAGATCGTACCGTACAAAAGGGGCAGATCCTTAGAGATATACCAGTTCGAGCAAAACTTCCTAAAGCGGCTATTACACGCGGATAGGAGTTGCGTAGGCCTGTTACCCCATTGTTGTCACTCGCTGACTTCATTATATTAATGACTGGTGTGCCAGAAAACTGACCTAGTTTGGCCGGGATTTCTTGAAAATATCTCAGGACCACGAATGTGTGGACATTGAATCTTGGACCCAAAAATATAGGCAACTTACCTTTTAATGTGCATTTGCCGATTGACCGTCTCAGGCGATAAAAATACCTCACGTAAGTCAAGCAAACATTAGACCGGCGGGGATGAATAAAATCGCTGTCCTCTTCAATGTCGATATCATGTCGTTCGAATTCAAGCTTGAATTTTTCTTTAGGTCTTGCAGAAGTCCTTTTTGAATCGAAGACGCAGTCTTGCCACAAAATCGACATAAATTTGCTGTTTTGATTCTATGGGTACCAGCATTCGCCATCTCAATACCTAGGAGCACATCAATTACAGATGTAGATATGGCCGCCGTTACGAACAGCACATCGCAAATCAAAACAACCCCGTGCACTTTTTTCACAGATCGTGCACAACACTAAAAACAGATTAAATCCCAAGTATATAGCGTGAAGATTAACGACATATTTTTTGTGATTATCGCAAAAATCTGCAAGCAACTTAAATCTAATG
Organism: Platygyra sinensis; assembly: GCA_019787425.1. NCBI lineage: Eukaryota > Metazoa > Cnidaria > Anthozoa > Scleractinia > Merulinidae > Platygyra > Platygyra sinensis. The sequence continues at coordinate 16,337 of JAHPZR010032369.1, read as the reverse complement.
ACAAAATGAAAAACATACCTGATCTGTATGCAAAATTGCAAGCGCTGTTTCACTTTACGAGTAGCATTTTACATCGCTTACGCTGGTCTTCAGCCGCCATCTTCAAAACACGCGAGGCTCTTCCTTTCTTGGTACTTATCGAATAGAGTTATGGGTAAAACACCCGAGCATAATCGAACAAATAACGAGCAAAGCGAAGTGAATACGAAAATTCCCAATTTTTGAAATGGCCGCCATTATATGACGTCACATGGTTATCAAAAATGATAACGATCCCGGACTGTCTAGTCAACTGTTCATTGCCAAGTCAATTCACTATGCCAGCTGTCTTGATCTGCGGCACCTTACTGGTTCCAGACCATTCAGTTCGAATTGCTCAAGCAGCTTAATTCGAACCCCAGTTTAATGACAGTCGCCGCACGACAGTGTCAACCGGCTAGTCTGCATTCAATTGGACATATGAATTCGCTGATATACCGAAGATTCTTTAAGATTTGTAGGGTATTTTCAGTTTCATTGCTCATGCACCTGTCTCAAAATGAAGAGGGCAATATTAAATGACCAAAACTGTTGCATATTGTTCACAGAGACATCTTTAGCATTTTACAAATCTAGCTTGAAATAAGCTCTCTCGAAAAAGAAAGCGTTTATTCTGCTAGCCATTGTATGTAATATATCAAACACGAGAGACAGTGTTTCATCGGGATATCCAAACACCGAGAAGAGAGTTGAAAATACGACGCGCAGCGGAGTATTTTTGACGAAATTCGAGGTGTTTGGATAGCCGATGAAACACTGTCTCGAGTGTTTGATATATCTTCTCAATCGAAACAAAAACTAAGGAGTAAACCGAGAAGAAAAATCGTCAAAATCTATGCTAATTAAAACCGGGTATCCAAACCTCCTTCACGGTTGTGATTTTCTTTGTTTTAACGTGATGAATTATTAATGAGTTTGAGAAGTTCTGAATCAAACTGGAGAAACCGAATATATTAAACTGGCGTCAAGGTCTGGAAACACGAACCGTGGACACTAGAGAAGCTGGTTGCGAGTCGTTTGGAAATAATTCATTATCCATGATGTGTAATCCTTTATAGAGATTGTTTTTGAGAAATAGATATTTTTTTTTATCTTGACGCTGTCGATTAGAATTGTGGCATTGTATATCAGTGATAATCTAAGACATTTGCAAGTAGCTTATCATAGGCACTATTCGTAGGAATTGCATACAAGGCCGGCTAGCATGAAGATTTAAAGTACCTCGTAGGGTTTGCTTTAGTATTTATCTGATACGAGACTCTAAACCGAACAATACTAAAGCAAACCCTTCGAGGTACTGTAGATCTTCATGCTAGCCTTGCATGCAATTCCTACAATAATGCCAATGATAAGCTACTTCCAAATGTCTTAGATTATCACTGATACGCAATGCCACGATTCGAATCGACAGTGTCAAAATAAAAAGTTTCTATTCTAATAATAAAATATTTCTTAGCTAGTTCCTTGAACGTCCTCGACTTCTACATTTTACTTTAATATTTACTTCAAAGAAAAATATTCAGCATTTAAGCTCTGTATTGTTTATCTCTAAAAAACACGTCGTGTCCGATGTGTTTAGTCTTTTGAAATTATTTTGCAATTATTTGGAATTCCTCAGTTCGGAATTGCAAACTATTCCATTTTCGTACATACCTTGTATTTTTTGTTGAACTTTTGTCATCCGGTCACCATTCACAAGAACAGTAAACAGTTATCGGTTTTGAAGTCTGAAGCTTTCAAGCTGTCACGGATGAGGCTGCTAATGTCACTATGAAGCGCCAATAGCCCTTTTCACGGTTAATTTTTCTCATTTGCATTACAATGTAATCCAACGTGGATGCGAGGCAATTTCGGGCTAAAACTGCAAAATAGCCCGAAATTGCCTCGCATACATGCTAGATTTCATTGTAATGCAAATGAGCAAGGTTAACCGTGAAAAGGGCTATTAACCTTATATCATGAATAAATTATTCGTATGTGATTGGTTAATGAAAGTGACTGGCTCATTCCGCTTATGAAAAAGTTATGAGACCTGCCAACTTACGGGACACTTGCAATATTATCTCATTGCATTGCACATTTCAAAAGAGATCTGTTTATACCCTTCTTTGTCGCCTCAAGTGGACTTTATTCTTCTGTAAATTCGGTGGAAAGGCCGGCTACCAGCCTAAGTGAACAGAAGATAATTAACAACTATTCACCCGAAGTGGAGGTGGCTAGCGGTGGATATTTACCGAGCCGCGAAGCGGCGAGGTAAATATCCAACGCTAGCCACCGACACTGAGGTGGATAGTTGTTTTAGTATATACTAAAACAGTGAGATAATATACACCACAAAGAGTTAATTTGGACGATTTCTTCACTTGTTACGGCCGCAAACGGGATGCCATTTTCTCTTGAGTTGCTCGGGGGTAAATAGCACAGGATATTCGGAGTTTGACGAGCCAATCAGCGCGCGCATTTAACACTATCCACTGTTTAACAATTATCCTGCGAAATCGCGCGGAATATCGTCTGATACGATATTCCGCGAGATTGAGCAGGATAATTGTTTTATTATTCAACAAATTGATAACAAAATTGATTTCCAAGCTCGTAACATTTTTAAACCTTTCTGTAGACATTTTTTCACTTCACTTTTTCTTCCCACGTACGAAGCTACGTATATCGCGGGATATCTGTCACCTACGGATGACAGATATCGAGCTAGAGCATCATGACCATATTTGGATATTGTTACAATTTGTTGAATAATAATTTAGTATATACTAATTAACAATTATTCTTTGAAATCGAGGTGAATAGTGGCAGAATATCTACCGAGCCGCGAAGCGGCTCGGGTAGATATTCTGCCACTATTCACCTCGATTTCAAAGAATAATTGTTAATTAGTATATACTAAATTATTATTCAACAAATTGTAACAATATCCAAATATGGTCATGATGCTCTAGCTCGATATCTGTCATCCGTAGGTGACAGATATCCCGCGATATACGTAGCTTCGTACGTGGGAAGAAAAAGTGAAGTGAAAAAATGTCTACAGAAAGGTTTAAAAATGTTACGAGCTTGGAAATCAATTTTGTTATCAATTTGTTGAATAATAAAACAATTATCCTGCTCAATCTCGCGGAATATCGTATCAGACGATATTCCGCGCGATTTCGCAGGATAATTGTTAAACAGTGGATAGTGTTAAATGCGCGCGCTGATTGGCTCGTCAAACTCCGAATATCCTGTGCTATTTACCCCCGAGCAACTCAAGAGAAAATGGCATCCCGTTTGCGGCCGTAACAAGTGAAGAAATCGTCCAAATTAACTCTTTGTGGTGTATATTATCTCACTGTTTTAGTATATACTAAAACAACTATCCACCTCAGTGTCGGTGGCTAGCGTTGGATATTTACCTCGCCGCTTCGCGGCTCGGTAAATATCCACCGCTAGCCACCTCCACTTCGGGTGAATAGTTGTTAATTATCTTCTGTTCACTTAGGCTGGTAGCCGGCCTTTCCACCGAATTTACAGAAGAATAAAGTCCACTTGAGGCGACAAAGAAGGGTATAAACAGATCTCTTTTGAAATGTGCAATGCAATGAGATAATATTGCAAGTGTCCCGTAAGTTGGCAGGTCTCATAACTTTTTCATAAGCGGAATGAGCCAGTCACTTTCATTAACCAATCACATACGAATAATTTATTCATGATATAAGGTTAATAGCCCTTTTCACGGTTAACCTTGCTCATTTGCATTACAATGAAATCTAGCATGTATGCGAGGCAATTTCGGGCTATTTTGCAGTTTTAGCCCGAAATTGCCTCGCATCCACGTTGGATTACATTGTAATGCAAATGAGAAAAATTAACCGTGAAAAGGGCTATTGGCGCTTCATAGTGACATTAGCAGCCTCATCCGTGACAGCTTGAAAGCTTCAGACTTCAAAACCGATAACTGTTTACTGTTCTTGTGAATGGTGACCGGATGACAAAAGTTCAACAAAAAATACAAGGTATGTACGAAAATGGAATAGTTTGCAATTCCGAACTGAGGAATTCCAAATAATTGCAAAATAATTTCAAAAGACTAAACACATCGGACACGACGTGTTTTTTAGAGATAAACAATACAGAGCTTAAATGCTGAATATTTTTCTTTGAAGTAAATATTAAAGTAAAATGTAGAAGTCGAGGACGTTCAAGGAACTAGCTAAGAAATATTTTATTATTAGAATAGAAACTTTTTATTTTGACACTGTCGATTCGAATCGTGGCATTGCGTATCAGTGATAATCTAAGACATTTGGAAGTAGCTTATCATTGGCATTATTGTAGGAATTGCATGCAAGGCTAGCATGAAGATCTACAGTACCTCGAAGGGTTTGCTTTAGTATTGTTCGGTTTAGAGTCTCGTATCAGATAAATACTAAAGCAAACCCTACGAGGTACTTTAAATCTTCATGCTAGCCGGCCTTGTATGCAATTCCTACGAATAGTGCCTATGATAAGCTACTTGCAAATGTCTTAGATTATCACTGATATACAATGCCACAATTCTAATCGACAGCGTCAAGATAAAAAAAAATATCTATTTCTCAAAAACAATCTCTATAAAGGATTACACATCATGGATAATGAATTATTTCCAAACGACTCGCAACCAGCTTCTCTAGTGTCCACGGTTCGTGTTTCCAGACCTTGACGCCAGTTTAATATATTCGGTTTCTCCAGTTTGATTCAGAACTTCTCAAACTCATTAATAATTCATCACGTTAAAACAAAGAAAATCACAACCGTGAAGGAGGTTTGGATACCCGGTTTTAATTAGCATAGATTTTGACGATTTTTCTTCTCGGTTTACTCCTTAGTTTTTGTTTCGATTGAGAAGATATATCAAACACTCGAGACAGTGTTTCATCGGCTATCCAAACACCTCGAATTTCGTCAAAAATACTCCGCTGCGCGTCGTATTTTCAACTCTCTTCTCGGTGTTTGGATATCCCGATGAAACACTGTCTCTCGTGTTTGATATATTACATACAATGGCTAGCAGAATAAACGCTTTCTTTTTCGAGAGAGCTTATTTCAAGCTAGATTTGTAAAATGCTAAAGATGTCTCTGTGAACAATATGCAACAGTTTTGGTCATTTAATATTGCCCTCTTCATTTTGAGACAGGTGCATGAGCAATGAAACTGAAAATACCCTACAAATCTTAAAGAATCTTCGGTATATCAGCGAATTCATATGTCCAATTGAATGCAGACTAGCCGGTTGACACTGTCGTGCGGCGGACTGTCATTAAACTGGGGTTCGAATTAAGCTGCTTGAGCAATTCGAACTGAATGGTCTGGAACCAGTAAGGTGCCGCAGATCAAGACAGCTGGCATAGTGAATTGACTTGGCAATGAACAGTTGACTAGACAGTCCGGGATCGTTATCATTTTTGATAACCATGTGACGTCATATAATGGCGGCCATTTCAAAAATTGGGAATTTTCGTATTCACTTCGCTTTGCTCGTTATTTGTTCGATTATGCTCGGGTGTTTTACCCATAACTCTATTCGATAAGTACCAAGAAAGGAAGAGCCTCGCGTGTTTTGAAGATGGCGGCTGAAGACCAGCGTAAGCGATGTAAAATGCTACTCGTAAAGTGAAACAGCGCTTGCAATTTTGCATACAGATCAGGTATGTTTTTCATTTTGTCATTAGATTTAAGTTGCTTGCAGATTTTTGCGATAATCACAAAAAATATGTCGTTAATCTTCACGCTATATACTTGGGATTTAATCTGTTTTTAGTGTTGTGCACGATCTGTGAAAAAAGTGCACGGGGTTGTTTTGATTTGCGATGTGCTGTTCGTAACGGCGGCCATATCTACATCTGTAATTGATGTGCTCCTAGGTATTGAGATGGCGAATGCTGGTACCCATAGAATCAAAACAGCAAATTTATGTCGATTTTGTGGCAAGACTGCGTCTTCGATTCAAAAAGGACTTCTGCAAGACCTAAAGAAAAATTCAAGCTTGAATTCGAACGACATGATATCGACATTGAAGAGGACAGCGATTTTATTCATCCCCGCCGGTCTAATGTTTGCTTGACTTACGTGAGGTATTTTTATCGCCTGAGACGGTCAATCGGCAAATGCACATTAAAAGGTAAGTTGCCTATATTTTTGGGTCCAAGATTCAATGTCCACACATTCGTGGTCCTGAGATATTTTCAAGAAATCCCGGCCAAACTAGGTCAGTTTTCTGGCACACCAGTCATTAATATAATGAAGTCAGCGAGTGACAACAATGGGGTAACAGGCCTACGCAACTCCTATCCGCGTGTAATAGCCGCTTTAGGAAGTTTTGCTCGAACTGGTATATCTCTAAGGATCTGCCCCTTTTGTACGGTACGATCTGGGGATCTTTGAATATTTCAGTAAGCAAAAATCCTGTGGTTTTGGAAGGACATAGGTCATACGTCAGGTTGGCTTCCGCTGCAATCAGCGTGAAATTTGTAGAGTTTGACACCTCTGTTTTTTTGCCAGGTTTCTTCTCTCTCGGCTCGTTTGTATTGCCAGATATGTTTTAAGCTCTCTAAATGTTAGCTCTGGAAGAACAAATATTCCGTGAACATGTTAGCTACTTGCATTTTACGTGTTACTACACCGAGCCTGGCTGTTGAATTAAACTTATACTGTTTGTTATCACGCAAACTAAACGAAATTAAGTTGCAGCTCTTCAAGATGTATTTACTGTTACTTTTTCGTTTTTATTTACTACAGACTGTTGAACAAGCAGCTTCGCCCGCTACCAAGAAAATGAAGCCTGAGGGAAAATGGAAGCTATTATCATATTAGTGTCAATAAACAACGCTTTTGTGAACAGAATATTTGTTGTCTACCTTCGCTGTGTCATTTTACTGGCGGAACAAATATCACGGTGTGGAAATTAAATTCGCAGTAACTTTGGATGAAGACAGTTTTCTTCCATACATTTCTGTTTTTATTCCATAATCCCTAACCTATTATGAAGCAAACCTAAATTTAATTCAATGACGCTGCATTGTGATGTTGTCGAGTGGCCCTTCATCGCAGCGCCCATGATTGAATTATACACTGTTGCTACCAAATAACGTCACCTGAACGAAATCCTGTGCAACGATTGGTTTATGGTTTGTTTTGGTGAGGTTATCAAAAATGATAACGATCCGGACTGCTAGAGAGGGGAGAAAGGTGCTACAAGACATTAGTTCTTGGCGTTTTGTGTCTGTCATTCTTTGAGTTACTGAGTCGAAATTTTACATAAGAAGCACATTATAAAAAGCTTTTATCACTAACCTGAAAGATCGTAGCTCTATATATGTATTATTACTGAAGTAACAAAAATCAGTGATATACAGAACCTAACAAAAGTCTGAATTAAAGAACAAGATATTCCTTCCTCTAACAACAGGAGAACAAAATTTTCGCTTCGACTCAGCAAAGCACCACAGTTTTGTTATTTATATGCTACTGATTGATATCAAGTCCATTTCTTTTATTTTCTGCCTTTGATCTAAGCATGCCGCAAGGAACACCTTAAATTGGTTATGTAATAGAAAAGTAGTCTCATTGATTCAACAGTTGAAATGATGACTCTGCGTTTTCGCTAATGCATCAATAGATGTCAAAGTTTTGAACGAGAAATTGGAGTGCTTTTGTCAACAAGGACAGGTGTTCTTGTGTTGCAACGTTTTGTAAACTCATTAACAGGTTTCAAATTAGTAATTATTTATTTTGCCAGCCAGTCAGCCGGCATATGGGGAACCTTTAGGAGATCTTTCGAATTCGGTCAGTGTTAAAAACGGTTTAAAACGATCGAAAACGTTTTATCGATGTGGCTTTTAGACAGAGGATTTCAATAATGATTGCTGATGCTCCTCCAAAAACAGGAATAACTACGAGCGGCTATTGATGGAAAAATCATCCCAGCAGTTGGTCGTGTAAATAACCCGCCATTATTATTGTCCGCGGGCTATTTCCGGATTTATTCCCAGCCTATTCAACTGAATAGCATTAAATTCAGCTTTTATATGACAGATCTTCATGGAGCAGATCACCTCAGGCCAAAAACCACGTTTAATCATTTTATAAGCCAAATGGTCGGTGCCAATTGCTAACACTTTGATCATGGTTTTTCCTTTTCGTGAGCGTCGAAACAGGCAAGTCTCCATATTTTTCGGATATGACACACCAATCCGCCACAAGGCTCACTCATTCAATTCACATCAAAAGGAAAATTCATTAGGAATCTTTGTTTGACATACGTTAGCATTTCAAATATCAAATTAGAAGTGTCCACAAGGGCGGGGGCGGCTTTTTATGATTCTTCAATGCGTTTCCAACTTTTCCTAGTTAAGGACGGTGCTTACTAAATACAAAGGTTTTTGCGCCAAGTTAGGACCACGCGGAAAAAGTAGATAATTGTAAGGGCTTTTGGAATCCACAAAGAAAAATAGGGGTAGCCACTCACTTTTTCGAGATAATTAGCCTTGAAAATCTCAACAAAAATGCTGACATCAGCATTTTTCTGAAAAAAGCGGGAAAACGATATTTGTTCACAGATTTCCTTAGAATTCGCCTTTACATACAGAAAGGCAAACACATTTAAAAAGATCTTTAAACTACATGGCAAATGGTAACATTTAAATCATTTTTGTTACGTTTTTAGTAAAGAAATCGTTGCAAAATCGCTTTTGACGTCTCTGACAGCCTTCCTCTGGTTCAGCTAAAATACAGTCTTAATACCTTTTGCTCACGACCAGAAACTAATCACATGTTGAATAGGCTTGCCGCTTCCATTTCGCATGAAAAAATTCAGGGGTAACCACACGTTTTTTAAAGTTATTGATCTTTTTTGAAAACTTTTACGATGCCCGTTACATTTTGTCCTGTCACCTTCCCAGTAAGTAAGACATTTGCGTGTCTGCGCGCGCACTACGCCATCTGCAGGGACATGTTTGCAGTTGGATTTCAGTGTAATTTTCGAAAGATAACAGCTAGATTTTCAGCCGGAAGACGTTAACAGTTAGCGGCTAGCGATATGCTGCTATTCTGGTCTCCATGGTTCAAGTACAGGTTCAATAAAATTGATTTGGTCACCGTAGAAAAATTTTGCTTTAATTTTAGTCGTGTGCTTGGTGGCGTAGTTGATTGCGTCAATGTCAACCCCAGCGCGCGCGCGCTTAAACCATGGCTTGCGTGATGCGCAGAACGTGTGCGCACTAACAAAAGTAGGCACCGTCCTTAAGGTGGGTTTCTAACACCTACCTCGGTGAGAATATCTACTTGGTCATTCGCTGGCCAAGAAAAATCTTTCATCACGATGTAGCAAATTGTACAGAGGCTGTTAGAGCGACGAAGGTGGCTCGCCCATTTCCACTGAACGGATGTTAAAAGTGATTAAGGAGGCTCGAAAGGGTTTTTAGCTGCACGCGCGCGCGCAATCTACACACGCCATAACTAAGATGCACGCGTCAGCTGAATCAGTATTAAAATCAACACACCGAAAGTTAAGGAGGCTCGAAAGGGTTTTTCGTTGCTATATTGTTTGTGAAACGATGGAAGATTACAAAGAAGGATGTTTAATGGTGTGGGCAAACTATATATCTCCTTGCAACTCTATTGTTGGGCTATACTTTAAGGGTACTTGTGACGTCATATCAGTTACCATGGCAACGCACAAGGTCCACAAAATCGTCCTCTAAATTTCAGTTTTTGTAAATTATCTCAGAAACTAATTCGGTGACCTACCATTTTTATTTCTTTGTTGGAAACTTCCCTAAGTTCTTTAACTTTTCAGACAGTATGGAAAAAAATTATCTAGTAGAATTAAATATATTTAAAGAAAACGCGTTTTATGGCTTACAGAAAATTCCACTAGATAGTTTTCCCTGAAACTTTTATATCCGAAATGCCATCGTGAATGGTGCGTGCATGCAAAAAATAAAGATAGGTCACCGAACAAACTTTCGAGCTAAAAACAAATGTTTTCTGCAGATTTTATTTCCGGTTCGCGCGATTTTACGCAGCATTAACTTCCGGTGTGCTGATTTTAATACTGATTCAGCTGACGCGTGCATCTTAGTTATGGCGCGTGTAGATTGCGCGCGCGCGTGCAGCTAAAAACCCTTTCGAGCCTCCTTAATGCTGCGTAAAATCGCGCGAACCGGAAATAAAATCTGCAGAAAACATTTGTTTTTAGCTCGAAAGTTCGCTCGGTGACCTATCTTGATTTTTTGCATGCACGCACCATTCGCGATGGCACTTCAGTTTCGGGGAAAATTATCTAGTGGAATTTTCTGTAAGCCATAAAACGCGTTTTCTTTAAATACATTTAATGCTACTAGATAGAATTTTTCCATACTGTCTGAAAAGTTAAAGAATTTAGGGAACTTTCCAACAAAGAGATAAAAATGGTAGGTCACCGAATTAGTTTCTCAGATAATTTACAAAAACTGAAATTTAGAGGACGCTTTTGTGGACCTCGTGCGTTGCCATGGTAACTGATATGACGTCACAAATAGCCTTAAAGTATAGCCCAACAATAGAGTTGCAAGGAGACATATAGTTTGCCCATACCATTAAACATCCTTCTTTGTACTCTCCCATCGTTTCACGAGCAATATAGCAACGAAAAACCCTTTCGAGCCTCCTTAAGCTTGAATCGAAATTCAAAACGGTAAATAGTGTTCGAAGACGCCGCTATAAAGAAATTTGTAGTAGATGAAATGAGGGCCAAAAAAATGTGCCCGTTGACTGGAAGGTGCCACAAAGGTAAAAATATCCGCTTTCCGTTTTACATTGTCTTTTCTTTTGATATCGAAGCCCACTTACAAATGCTTAGGACGTCGTTATTGAGTTGTAGCAGTCATTGCTATCCAGGAAACTCGCTATATACTAGGTTTTGTGAAAATAATGTAGTTAGCCAAGAGTTGTTTTAAATTTATTCTCGTAAGTTTTTCAGTAGATTTGCTTCAACGTTTAGTCCTTCCAGTACGATTATTACTGCTTTATGAGTATTTTATTAAGGCATAAAGCATTTAAAATATTAGTCATGTAAAGAAAAGAAAAAATTTCATTGAATTCAAACGAAACCGCCGGCATCAACAGCATTGCAAACATGAGCCCGCAGTGGCCATAATTCCAAGGAGTACTCGGTTAGAAAACTAACCTCTTGACTGCGATATCATTTGATATAGGTTTGCCCCGATTAGAACTGATTAGTAGAAAGCTGTTAAAATTCGTTTACTCGTGACATATGGCAAAAATGTAACTTTTAGGCAACTGCAATAAAATCGTTAATTATTGAAGTCACTGACCTTTTTGAAATCGCTAAAAGAAAAGATCCAGCGATGTGAAGTATATATGAAATAATTCAGCGTTAGTAATTTGTCCTTATGAAAGGAGAGAGACACCTCGAGAAGAAAGCTATTTTAGCCCTACGGGATGGAATTATTGCATGACTCTGCCCCTCCTCTGCGCCTCCGTAAACTTAAGAGTAAAGCTATGACAGTATGGTATACCACAGGCAGCCTGATCCCCGGAATCCCTCAGGTGTGCAAATCCAAGATGGCGGATGTGACAGGAAAGTAAGTTCAAGACACAATTTAGCTTCTTTACTTTCCTGGACACTAACATTTATGTCATTTATCAGGTTTGCCCTCGCTGGTCCAAAGGAGAACTTTTCAAAGAACGGAATTGGTTCCATTCTTTTCTAGTTCTTGGGAAACCACGTGTGAGATAATTCAAATAAAATATATCGTTTCGAAACAAGGTTATTGTTCAAAATCCAAGGGCGCAGTGTCAGAGAGACGGATGCTCCCTGTTTTGAACATGCTCCAGCTTTAAGTCCAAATTACTCCCGGAAGGCGTTTTACCAATTAGTTTAAGTGTTAACATTAAAAAAAGGGCTCACTTCGAAGGTCCCAGGCACCCTAACCCAGTGGCCAACCACGCCCCAGTGCAACTGAAAACGAGTAGAGGGGGTAAGTTTCTAAAGAAACTATGGTGCTGCGTCGGTGGGAGTATTACAGGATAATTTGGTTTTATCAACTGAGTTGATAATGTGAATTGGCCACCGTAAAGAGATTCGAAAGCTGACGTTTCGAGCGCTAGCCCTTCGTCGGAGCGAATCCATTCGCTCCGACGAAGGGCTAGCGCTCGAAACGTCAGCTTTCGAATCTCTTTACGGTGGCCAATTCACATTATCAACTCAGTTGATAAAACCAAATTATCCAACGGAAAACGGTTCGCTGCTAACCTTGGGTTTTTCGGTTATGGAGATGGCCATCTTGCCAGGGGTTTAAAAGTCGCCAGAAAAACAGGACCTAAATAACAGAATACTCACTCCTTATTTTAATGTAAACGTTCAGACAGGGAGACTATAACGACAATTTTACCCATGTTTGGTCAAAGGAGCGTTTAGGTTATGGAGTTAACCATCCTTCGCATTAGAATTACTCCTAGTCATCTTTCGTATATTCACTGGAATTCCTCACTGTCTACTGCTGCATTTGAACTGACTCACAACGTGACCTGGGGCCCGTTTCTCGAAAGACCCTGTAACTTAGCGGGCCCGAAATCAGATTTTGAAATCAAAATCTCAAGACTGAAAATAGGGTGTGTTCTGAACTCTAATAAAGTCCATTTTATTTCTTTAGCTGATAACTTTACTGTACAATTTTCGATCCTTTTGAAACTCCCATCTGGAATGGAAAACAAAACAGCTTAACGGTCCCGGTAATTACCGGGAGCTTCGAGAAACGGGCACCTGCACCCAGTTGGCTTGACAGCTCAGTTGATAGACCACGGACTGCGTCGATATCGCAGAGGTCGTGGGTTCGAATCCCGGTTTAAGCCTGAATTTTTTTTCAGGCTTTATTTTTCACAGCTACTTTAGCTGTATACATTGAACTGTGATGACTGACTCAAGTAAAAAACAGGTGAATAAAAAGAAAAAAGGAAACTTAAAGCATTTTTTTGTGATGGTAATCAGTGAAGTTCCGGTTTTACTAGCCCAAATTCTGTTTTCGAAATACTAAAAACACCGTTTTCCCAAATAGTAAGTTTCTATTCGAATTTCTCAATACTTTAGTCTTCTAAAGCATGACGGACAATTGAAACTTTGTTGATTCGAACTTCAAACATTTCACTGAAAAAATTAACGTGGTAACATATCAACTGATCAGTTGTGTTAATTAACTATTGTTATTTCTCTTGCTTGACGAATACTGAACGAACCATTTATCTCGACCTGTCTATATTTGTTGAAAAAATTTCGTTTTTCCCTTTATCGGTTGTGTTCACCTGGTTTATTGGCATGTATTTAGCGAACGATAGAAAGCTTTCATAAAACAACACCCGAGCTGGTGCGACGCGTTTCTTTGACTAAGAGAGGAAGCGCTCACATCTGGATCAACCTGAAAGTAAGTGAGCTGCTTTACTATCATGTTTCTTACAGTTAAGTTACAGATCCACCACTGTCTAAGGATGAGTCTAAAGGAATGTTTAATGTTAACTTGCTTTAAAAACTTCTTAAATATCTCATCTGAGAAGCAACAAGGTGTTATTCATGCTTGCTTTCGATTTGGTGAGACGGTTTTTTTAAAATTCAAAGTTATTTTTTTGTTCTAATGAGTCTTGCAGTTTCAACTAGGAGAATAGATTGGAACATAGTGACGAACATTGAATTTGAATTGCGGTGACGAACGCAGAATCCTTAACGATAAATGAAATGATCATGAATTTTTCTTTTTCTCCGTTTTGTGTAAGAATTTTTATCGAAGAGATCAAAGACGTTATTTTGGAAAAGAAATCTCTATTCTCTTATATGCTTTTCCTCTTTTTTTTTTTAAACAGCTGTATCGAGATAAATTAACTACTGCAGTCATGGAACATTGTTGTACCTCCCAACTCAAATTCGTTTTCCGATTGGAAGAGATTGTGTCATGTGTCGTGGGCCAAAACTCACTAACTCCCCTGGGCGGGGAGAACAAAACCAACTAACTTCCACTTGCACGTGATCTAGTCGTGCTCCTTGAAACCGCGGCAAATTTGTAAAACAGCCGGCCTCAAGCAAACAACGATTTTTTTCGCACATTTTTTTGTCTGGTCCTGCGGGAAACAGTGAGTTTTGTTTCCCTTTACCTCAATGCTCAACTCGGTCTGGCCCTCAGGGAATATGGAGGGTCTCGTGGAAACAAAACTCACTGTTTTTCTTGGGGCCAGTCATAAGTACTTATTGATATATCAACGAAAATGAAATACACGATCTGGTAGTGCAGGGAAAACTTGAAGATTTAGTAGTAACTATATCCATATATCCCAGAATGATCCTAGGCACTTAATATGTTTTTATCATAATGAGATACATTTTCAACTTTTTGTTATTGATGAAAATTGATTTTGAACTTCTTAAGACAATCGATAGAGATTTGTATGGAGACGCCATGCTGGTGCTCATCCTGATGGGCAACAACATGGCGGCCAAAAACCAACAGAAATCTGTCACTGATGTATTGCTTCAAAAAGGGTGAATTTATCTCTCGATGAACTCAGAAAACATTATTTTTCTTATACCTGAAATGTTCAAACAGCGAAATTCCCCGAAACAAGTCACTTTCTTAACCAACATCTCTCTGCTGCCATGTAAATGCCGCGTCCGGCACGCAAAACCTTAGAAATTCCACCTATATGCCCAGGAATGCAGGTTAATGATATTCAAAGCTCTTTAGGAGTAAGCATCACAAAGTGTCATTTTCATATTACTTCTTATTTGACAGAATTATGTGTATTTTGGTGACTTTCTAGGAAAGAGGACCCTTGTGATGCTTATCATAATGAGCATGCATCCCATTAACCTGCATTTCTGGACATATTTGAGAAATTCAAGCGTAGTCTATCACAAAACCAAGACCCCAATCAGAGCGAAGTTTGCTTGAATATTAGTTTTCACCTGTTCTTATACATCATGAAAGTAAAATCTCGGGAGGATCAATAGTTTGTAGTTTGAATTTTAGTGATGCCATGTGAAAACCCCCAAATGATGATAAAAATCAGGTCCAAACTATCCATCAGGGATGTCATCTTCTATATTCTGGCCTTTTGCTTACGTGATTTGCGAACGTGATCATATCCTGGTCCCAGAGGTTTTCCTGGATTTTTCTCTTCTGATAATTTTTTCTCCGCATGAGACTGAGAGCCGCGAAGCGAAAAGAACAAAACTCAAGAAAAACCTCTGGGACCATTAGCTACCATTGTAACATGATCAGTTAACACATGATTTCCGATTCTAACATTTTGTTTTTCTGGAAATAGAATTAAGCATGGATAATAAAACGACCCAGTCGTTTTATTATCCATGAATTAAGGTGAGTCCAACCGGCATTACCATGTTATTGTTTACAGCTGTTTCGACAAAGATTGTCCCACAAAAGTGTAAACTGAGCGTACGCGACAATGCCGCTTGGTATTATGGGTAGTAACTTTGCTTGATTGAGGTTTAAGGAGGCTCGAAAGGGTTTTTCGTTGCTATATTGCTTGTGAAACGATGGAAGATTACAAAGAAGGATGTTTAATGGTGTGGGCAAACTATATGTCTCCTTGCTACTCTATTGTTGGGCTATACTTTAAGGGTACTTGTGACGTCATATCAGTTACCATGGCAACGCACAAGGTCCACAAAAGCGTCCTCTAAATTTCAGTTTTTGTAAATTATCTGAGAAACTAATTCGGTGACCTACCATTTTTATTTCTTTGTTGGAAAGTTCCCTAAATTCTTTAACTTTTCAGACAGTATGAAAAAATTCTATCTAGTAGAATTAAATGTATTTAAAGAAAACGCGTTTTATGGCTTACAGAAAATTCCACTAGATAATTTTCACCGCGTGCATGCAAAAAATCAAGATAGGTCACCGAGCGAACTTTCGAGCTAAAAACAAATGTTTTCTGCAGATTTTATTTCCGGTTCGCGCGATTTTACGCAGCATTAACTTCCGGTGTGCTGATTTTAATACTGGTTCAGCTGACGCGTGCATCTTAGTTATGGCGTGTGTAGATTGCGCGCGCGCATGCAGCTGAAAACCCTTTCGAGCCTCCTTAAGGTGATTTAGCAACAAGGAAGGCGAAGAACAAATACACGTGTTTGTGCTGTTTACTTCGACCACGCTGAAACACCTTGAGATTCAATCAAGCAATCGTAAAAAAACCATCATTACACATAAAACCTTTCGACATTGTCGCCTGAGCTTTTCCCCGATTGTAATCACAA
>JAHPZR010032368.1:0-41044 GCA_019787425.1 Platygyra sinensis | reverse complement strand
ACAGTACAGGTCGAAGATATTGGGCCCAAAATACGCGCATAAAATGCGCCTGCGTGTCAAACACGCACGCGTCTGCGTCTTTGACACGCGCATGAGATACGCGCAGAAAGCAAATTCATTAGTATTTATGAGTTAGCCTATTGTTCGCCTATTGTAGTTATTTTGTTGTTAGTTTTGATGGCTGTTTGAGGTATACATGTTTAAGGTACTGGCTATTCAGCTTAACATGTTTTGTGTTTGTTATGGTTCACAAGTACGCGTGGCTACCACAGACATTGTAGCGTTCACGCATTTGTCAAAAAGTCCTGCAAAATCGCAGATTTCAATTTGGTTGCTATTTTCACAATCAAAGGGAGTCGATGCTCTTTTATTCAAGCTGAATTACATTGTGTGGTATGCTTACGCTTTCAAGAACCAAGGACATAAAAACTTTAAACTTCCCGTTACGAAATTACACGACTTGTCGCGTGTCTCGTTTGAAAGAACATGGCAACAATTTTCTCTCCCAATATTAACGTCGGATGCCTCACAATGTGAACCCTTTCTTGTTTTAAGCACTTTCTTGTGCTCTGTAGAACCAGAGATATAAAAATTCGAAACTTCTTGTCGCGAAATCGTCAAAAGAATTGGTTGTTATAGCAATGTTATTTATCACACATATCATGTCGACGCGTCGCTTGTCTTGCCGTAACATACATACAATCCGCTCGCAAAAACTTGTCTTGCCTGGCACGTTAAAATGAATTTCATTTCTAATAAGAGCTTAAACAGCGGAACATTTTTCCATTTCAAGCGCTTTCTTACGTCTTATAGAACCAGAGATACGAAAATTCAAAATTTCCCGTCGCGAAAATCTTCAAAACAATCGGTCATCACACATGACGCGTCGCTTGCCTTTAATTAAACCTCAACATACAAACAATTCTCTCCCAAAAACTCTTCATGTCTGGCGCGTCAAAATGAATTTCGTTTCAAATAACAGCTTAAACAACGGAACATTTCCTCGCTCTCTTACGCCTTACAGAACCAGAGATACGAAAATTCAAAACTTCCCGTCGCGAAATCTTCAAAGGGTTATCACACATGTCGACGCGTCTCCGCAAAAACTAAATCTCGACTACAGCTTCAATTGATGCACAGTTAAGGTACAGTTTTAGTGCGACTTTGCTTTACGTATCAAAATTAACCACGCTTGAGAATGGTACTTGTCAGACTGGAGGATGTTTCATTTGCGACCAGAACCATGCTGCTCTTCCTAAATTTATTGCGTGACGAGCCAGTGCTTTGAGAGCCATGAGAGGCTTGAACTCACTGCCGAAAGTTTCGTGGCTTCAAGTGGCAGCATTAAATTACACATGTCAAGATAATTTCTGTTACATTTAGGCATGTTCCGCAAAAAAATTTGTTTTAAGCTACAAATGAAACTTCTCTGCCTTCGTATAAAAGCTAGACGGATCCCAGACGAAACTACTGTGTTGACTCTCATTGGCCCGATTTATACTAGAGACGGATCATCCGTCCAGACAGATCATCCGTCCAGACGGATCATCCGTCTAGTATAAATACGGGACGAACTATATGATACGACTATCGGTGATTTCTTAGAAAGACTCTTCTGAAAGCACATCACTGGGACTGGAAGCCGTATCCATGCTTCCCATGGTGTCGGAGAATATTGGGTTTAAGATGGTGAACCACTCGGGTTCTGTTTTGGGTGACTTTCCGCTTCCCTTTTTCACGCGATCAGTAAATTTTCGCCACTGGGTTCTCAGGAACTTGTATTTAATGCGAAGCTTTGCTGGACTTGTGTCCAATATAGTGTATTTCCGTTTGCTTGTGGACTTGCTTTTTTCCCTTTCATTCTCTTCTTTAAACTCGTTCGACAACATGAGCTCGTTAAATTTCTTTGAGATTTCTTCAAAGACTTCGTTGTTTGCAGACTTCTTTAAGGCGAGTGTTTCCAGTCGAACCGCAAATTCTGTTTTCTCGTCAGCTAGCACGAGTGCAAGGAATTTTAGTTCCGTTTCAGTCCAAACCCGTTCTTTTTTGGGCTTTCCCACCGAGTTGTCCGCCATGTTGAGTTTACTATTTTTCGCAAAATGACCGCTGGCGTTATGTAACGAGGTGTTGATTTCATCGATAGTCCGTCCTTCGCCCGCATTTATACTCACAGACGGATGATCCGTTCAGACGAATTATCCCCGGTAATTCGTCGATGAAGACGAATTATCCAGATACTTCGTCTGGACGGATGATCCGTCTGTTTGCCCGTATTTATACGCAGACGAATTATCAGACGAACTATCGTTCTTTGCCCAAATTCGTCCCAGACGGATGATCCGTCTCTAGTATAAATCGGGCCATTGTTGGCTTTTGATAAACAGGCTGGCCAATCACAATCTTTGGTTCCCACGGCTAAAATATCACGGTGACTCATAGTGGGTGAATCATGAAGAAGAAAGGTTTTCCTCTGAAGTTATAGGGCGCGATCCATTTGACCAAAATTTCCGGAAATTCCGGTACAAAGTCAAATGGAACAGAACGTTTCTGGAAATTTGTTTCGAAAATTTTGGACAACCTCCGGAGGTTGTCCTAAAATTCCGAAAAACCGGAATGCACGGAAAATCCCGTTCCATTTGACGATTTCTGCTCGGGCCCAGTTTCTCCGAACCCGGAAATCAACATGGCGGTCAGTCCGAATCCTGGTCAAAAGTTTCAGTGCTCTATCTCACAAACGAGTGAAATACATGTATCTTACTTCAACATTATCATAGTGGATTGGCCTCAACAAGCTTTAGTGAGTAGTGCAAAAATACATGTGAGCTACGTGAAATGTGAGCATAACTGCGCGAGTGAACAGCCCGCTCGTCATTCGAAAGCCAATCTTGAACTCGTCCGGAAAATATAGAGGTATCGTACCCTTAATGTAGTCGCGGACTCCTTTTAAATTCTTATGACTAGTAATAGTTATCACTAAAGCTGCCCCCGCTTTCTTTTATTTCTGCTCATTGAAACAAAAATATTGAACGTTATTGTTCTAGTCGGATACTAAAAAAAAACAATTGTCTTGATATGAACTCTTTTTTATATAAGAATATATTTTGATGTGACATCTTGGCCTCGCTACGAAAAGTGGTGTCCAGAGCACATGCACAATGTGCTGAACGCGATCCAGATCCAGAAACCAAACACTTGTACTTGATAGCCTAATAAATTCTAAATAAAACGAAAATGCCATAAGCTATAATGTAAGAATAATACAAGAATACTTTCAGCCTAAAATCGGCAGAAAAATAAGAATATTCAGTCTGGGCCGGAAAAATAACATCCTTAGAAAAGAAAAGAGTGTACGAGCAAACGTATCTCGAAAGCACAACAGAGGTGAAATGTAAACAAAAGTATCGCGTTACAGTCGCCATATATGCAAATTAGAGTCAAGCTTTTTGTCCTCAATGAAAACGCAGCAAAACATTTACATTTGGATCCCTGCCGTAAGATTACTCAGTGAAAATAAGCCATCCAAATAAACGAGATGCCAAAGGAATATTTCAAACTTTATTCCTCCAGAGCTAACATTTGAGAGAACCTAAAACATATCTTGCAATATCAAGAGAAAAAAACTGGCAAAAAAAACAGAGGTGTCAAACTCTGCAAATTACAAGCGGATAACAGCGGAAGCCACACAGAAATATGACCTCTAACGGCTTTACTCTGACGAAATGTCTCCCTGAAAACACAGGATTAGTGCTTAGCGAAATATTCAAAGATCCTCCGATCGTACCATACAAAAGGGGCAAAACTTCCTAAGCGGCTACTACACGTGAATGGGAGTCACGCAGGCCTGTCACCTTATTGTTATCCTTGGGTAATTCTGACGATCGGAAGGTACTATACTGATTTAGCTATTTAGTCACAAATGAACCACACTGGCCTCGAATTTCGATCTAGTATACTTCAGGACTCTCTGAGCTGTTTTTCCCCCAAAATCCATCTTCAGGATCTCTGAAAGCGTTTTCAATTTGTTTTAGATCATAATCTCGGCCATTTCGAAGCGAGCTAATTTAATCGAGCTGAAATAGTAATAGAGGCCGGCAAATACAAACGCTTTTCAGGGACGCTTGAACTCGAGATCTAAACCAAGGACAAAGCTCGTGGCAAAGACGCCGATCCCGCAAGTCCTCGCGCCCGTGTCCCTTTGCTGGTCTCCCATGAGCGTTTGCGGGAAAAACGTCGATCCCTTGCAGGCGTGCAAGCGATCAAATCGAGATTTTTTGCGGCTATATACCGGAAATACCTACATTCTCTCTTCTTCTCTCTCTATTACGCGGTGAGTCCTAAGGTGCCTCCTCGGGTTTTTGGCCCTCTGGGGCCAAAAACCCTGCGGGGGCAATAAAAGTTATATTGATACCCTCACTAATACATCGTTTATTTCAACTTCAGTTTCGATGATCGAGCAACCCCAAAGCAAGTTAAGTAAGGTAAAAGAGTCCTCTGTTTGATTTCGTATTTACTTGGAGCGTAATGACCTGGGACGGGTTAGTCCGACAAAACGGAAAATACCGTTCCATTCGTCGCATGGAATACCCGGAATTTCAAACCGGAATATTTGGTTAAATGGATCGCGCCCATATATTTTTTTTCTTCAAGTGCTTTGATAGCAGGAAAATGAACGATAGAAACGGAAGGTTTGACACGATTTACACTGGGAAACAAAACGAACATGAGACACGTTGTAAACGCTGAATTAAACTCTGCGCAGTTTTGGGATTGAAAATGTAACGCCGTGCACGAGAATTTCAGGGAGTTGTGTAAATTTTGTTCTTTGTTCCTCACTAACCCGGCAGAAGAGAGAAGATTCAAACAGCAACACCGCAAGCCGTTATAACAGAGAATCGGTGGCTAGGATTGTTTTCGTTTACATTCAGTCCATAACAAAAATATATGAGTAAAAGTCGGACATTTGTCAATGATTAGCGACTGTACACCAACAACGTGCGAATCGGCTGTTTGTTTCTCGGCGGAGATATTTTTTTAGCGGTGTCTGTAGGAACTGCCTTTTGTCTTGCGTTTTTGTTCTGCAGAAGAATGCCACACAAAGGACAGTTATGAGAGTGAATAACAAAAGGAAATACGCGCATCAAATGCGCGCAAACGCGTGTTTCGGCACGCGTTTTTTGACACGCGTTTGCGCAAAAATTGTGCGTGCGTTTTGCGTGTGCGTAGGCCGCTTATCTCTGACCTGTACTGTAAATGGATTATGTAACAAACTAAACAGAAGCCATGTGAGATCCTTTTTTTTCTAAGTTTTTTGACCTGACGAACTTATCATTGATTCCTTTTTAGTATTGGCAATACATAATAATGTTGTGAATAAATTAAAGTAATGTCAGTAATGTAGTAATACAGCAATGTAGTAATGTAGCAATGTAGTAAGGTAGTAATGTAGTAATATACTAATGTTGTAACATACTTTTAAAAAAACAAACAATCTTGATGTAGAACTGAAGAGAAATAAAGAGCGAAAACGAAAAAAAAAAAAAAAAGGGTTGGGAGAATGAGAAATGCTGTGGGAACACGAGCCTCAGGCGAGTGTTTCCACAGCTTTTTCGAGTTCACAAGTGTTTGTATAACTTGACAGAAACACAGAGTACATGTCACAGAACTAGTGCGCGCTGTTGACGTAGTGATGGCATGAGCAAAGAGAATTTACATTTTGATAATCAAAGTTAACAAGTTATTTCTCGTTTTCTTGTCGTGGTATTTGCATTTTTGTGGTACAGGTAACAAATGTTTTTATTTACAGTGGAGAAGAGAAAAGAAAACATTACAGACCTTCCCAGACAAGGTGGTCAGAAGAAGAAAATGGGTGAGCATTCTTCAGAACATAATAAACATCATTGTTCTATGGATGATTTTAGATTTCACCAATATTACATATTGGGGCTATTTAGATAGGGAAATAAGCTGCTAATTACACAAGCCACAGCTTACATACAACGTGAACTTATCATATAAGTAAATTTTAAGAAGTTCATGTCTTACACAAACTACAGATAACGTAATCCATGGCTTGTGTAACACAAGGTTTTTGAGCTAGGCTGAAATAAGCCAGGACTTATATATGGAGGATATTACATGACCGCACGTGGAAATGAATTTTATCTTTGAGTGTTCAACTCGATATCGCATGAGTGAGTGCAGGGAATGAGTGAGATTGTGAGTTGAACACGAGAAGATAAAATTCATATCCACAAGCGGGCATGTAATATTCTGTTTATTACAAAAAGATACTAATGATGACATTTTTGATGATTTTCCGAAGATTTCCGACCACTTTCCGAAGATTTCTGAAGATTTTCCAAAATTGTCCCGAAGGAAAGACGAATGTTTCTGAACATTTTTCTGACATTTTCCAAAGATTTCCAAAAATTTCCAAGGAGGGACCGATGATGTTTCAATCATACTGCAACATATCTAAGTACTTTTTAAGGGATTATGTAACCATAGCAATGGTGATCATTTCAGTAGCTATGGCAACACCAACATCCTCACATGTGAAAGATAAAAATAGTATCCTCACTATGTGTGATGAAGATATGATTTTTTAATAAAAGGAAAAATCCTAGTATTTCACAGGTGTTTATGTAATAAAAGACACTAAACCACTTGTATAAATGATATCATGGCTTGTTTGCAACTTATGTAAGATGCAAATTTACACTGCGCAAGCAAAAGATATTCCCTTCGAGCGAGAGCTGATGTACAGTGCAGCTCAGATATATCCGAACCAAAATATATGCGTAATGCGCGTATGACTTATTAGTATGTATGAGCTAACCTATTGTTTCCTCTTCTCTTAACAGGTGATTGTTTCTTGCTACAGAGCAAGAAAGAGTTTTCATTATTTTGAATACGTGTATACAGTATACGCGCGTATGTCCTCAGACTACACTTGGGAAAATGTTAGCCGAAACCATTTTGCAATTGATCACTTTGACAGAAAATTAACTGACTGAACATTAATTAAAAGGGAGATTATTTTGCCATTAAATAAAAAATTTACTGTTTTTTGTCAAATAGAACCGGGGATACACGCTTTTAATTCAATCCTTCAGATATTTCGCCGCAAAACAATGGAACAGTGTTCCAAATGAATTGCGTTTAAAAGCTGGAGGTCTAGAATTTAATAAACAAGTGAGGAATATTGAATTTTAATTTTAATTACTTAAGTTTTGTAACTTTAGATGCATGACATTTTATATCCTTACATTTATCTACATATTTCTTTCTTTCTTAATATTAATTTGTGGAAAACCTGCAAAATAGCCATAGCTAAGCGTTTCTCCCACGTTAAATAAAGATTATGTATATGATTATGTAATCCTATCTTCGTGAACCAAACACAACCGAAAGATAACATGTTAACACGGTCCAAGCAAGCGACTTGAAAACGCGTGCCGGAACACCCAACTTTTCCTTGACGAAAGTTAAATAACAAAACGTGAGCGACGCGCAATTATTTGGTTTAAAGAAAGAGCGTTTTACCGTAGGAGTGAATGATTTGTGCCAAATATAACCGAAGATATAATTTTTTTGACAAGGTCTTCAGAACGCTTTCGACAATAACAACTCGCAAGCGACTTGCTGACGCGTGCGAAACACACAACTTTTCCTTGAAGTAAAAAATAACTAAACATGAACGGCGCATCATAAAAACTTTGACAAACAAATTTTTCGTCTAGAAAAGAGCATTTTACCGTTTGAATGAACGATTTGTGTCAAATATAACCGGAGATATAATTTTTTCGACGAGGATTGATCTAATTAAGGACGCTAAATTCAGACAAAAAATATTTCGCAAACGACTTGCGACCCGTGCTGAAACACAGATCTTTCCTTGTAAAAACATAAAGTTCACGTGTTAAGATAGGGATTTCAAGCGACTGTTTCAATTTTCGTCCCATTTTTGGAAGCTTAAGATCAAGCAAGTGTCAAAGAAACGGTAGTTTGTCGATGAATTTGCGAAGTGATCGAAAACTCAAAATGTGATAGCTTTCATTGATTGGCATGATGTTTTAACAATATTCAAATTTTGCTTTGAAGCCTTTTTCATTCCCATAGAATAATACTTTATGTCCTTTGTTTGACCAACAATGCTTCATATAAAGAATCTTATGGGAATGCATAACAAAGAGACATATATGCATGTATGTGCGCGTACTGACATACGTGTATATGCAAAATACGAGTGTATAATACGTGTATGCATAGTTTGGATATATCTGAGCTGCACTTTAATTCCTTGATTGTCATGACAACCAACACAAAAACAAGGCATTAGCTAGTCATGAATAAGCCATAAACCATTTATATGAGCACTTTGCATCTTACATAAGCCCTACTCAAAAAGTAGTCTAGTTCACATTTTATGTAAGTTGCAGCTCGTGTAATCCATGGCCAGTGTTTCTCATATAAATGGTCCTATTGTAATTTTAAATTTACATAGTAAACTTAACATCTATTCACCTTTCTTTTGTTAGAGAGAGTGGAGGAGAAACTGAAAAACCATAATAGAGACCTTTCCATGGTGAGTGACCTGTGTACATTACATATAAGATGTGTTGCATTCTTAAGTTTTTGTTTTTGGCTGATCAGATACACATACATACACCAGCTAGATCTTACTAGCAGTAAAGTGATCCTGACATGTTTTATGACTTGGGTCAATTTGCAGAGTGGTTTGGGTTTTCTCCAGTCACATTTTTAATGTATTCTTTATCCATGTACATTGTACAGTACATGTGCAGTATAATCTACTGGGCCTGGTTGTTTTAAAGTGGGTTAAATCCTAATCTCAGGTTAAGTTGACTTAACCTCTGGCTAAATTTTATCTTCAGGTTAATTCTGTTATTTGAAGGTTAGTTAAGATGGATGGAATTTGGTGGAAATCAATATTTTCACAGCCTCTCAACCTGTGTCTTGTTCTGCCTTGAAAACCAACCTTGCCATTTTGTTTCAAATTCTTTTTCAGGTTAAGATGAAATCCATATTTGCCATTGGATTTACCTTCACAGCACTCATTGGCATGTTTAACTCGATGTAAGTTAATCCATGTACTTACAGAAAATAACTAAAATTTACTCATTTTTGTGAAAGTTTTCAGTTGACTCACAATTTAGTGAAAAGTATACATGATGAGCTCAAGCTATGCATCACAAACTTAAGTTCACTCTTTTAAAGGAAAAGAGAGACGCAAGGTTTTCATTCACGTTTTCACAGGCGAGCAAAACTATTTGAACCAAACTTGTAATGTAAGAAAACTTTTCCTCTGGATGGTCAAACCATGTGGGGAAAATGTTCCTCAGAACTGGTCAATTTCCTCGGTGCCTGGCCTTAATGAAACCCCAGGAAAGGAGGCCACCAAAATAATTGATTTGAAAAAAACTTACTCAATCACATGGCTACTAACAAAAATATTTTAAGAGTCTGGGTCTGGCTTGAAAGTGTCAGTGCAAAGTGTTTGTGTAGTTCAAAGCTGTATTATAATTTGGAAAACAAGAGTAGCATACATGTAATTACTGTAAAAACATGTTCATGCATTTGCTGATCTAAATTTTTAAAATATGTGGAGTTTTCTACAATACAACATTTGTCTAATAATTATGTTTAAGAATCTAAGCAATTTACATCGTCTGTGGTGTAGTTGTTGTGTGTAGTATGTTTATATACATGTACATGCATCCATTAATGATAATTAACAGTATCTCACTATGTTTTCAGTTTTGATGGCAGGGTAGTTGCAAAGCTTCCCTTTGTTCCCCACTCATGGCTTCAAGGATTGTCTCACCGTAATTTAATGGGTACAGACTTTACAGACTGCTCCTTTATCTTCTTGTACATTCTCTGCACCATGTCTGTAAGACAGGTAAAATAAGTTTTTGATACTCTTTAACTTGTGCTTCTAATGCCACTTGTGAGTAGTCCTTAAATTAGCCGTGTTGCTGGAGTTGCAAACATTGAAAAAATGTAGTGTTTGGTAAAAATAAAAAAAAATAAAAAAATAAAAACAAAGCCAGACTATTACTGTAAATTTGATATAAAACTTTCCAAAAGTGGTTTGCAATACATATTGTTTCATCTTGTAGGTTGCACTTGTCACTTGATTTATCATTGAATTTCCAATTATTGAATGGCTTATGCAAGACAAGCGTTAGTGACTTTTTCGGGTGAAATTTTTCAATTTAGTAGAAAAACATTCTCCTGCATCTTTTTTTGGCTGAAATGCTCTTGTTCTGCTTTGTAATGCGTTCATTGTGCACACTTCAATATTTTGACTTCATTTTTCTCAGAAGCAAAGTGTAAACCAGCCAAAAAATTACAAGGGAATGTTTTATTACTTAGTTGAAAAGCATATGCAAAAATTCAGGCACTTTTGAAGGAAAAAACATTTTACCCGAAAAAGTCACTTACGCCTGTCTTGCACCAAGCCATTCAATTACATACAAATCTTCTTTTGACATGGAGGGTTAAGAAACTGGAAAAGAATATTTTAAGTTTAGTCAAGTCAATCTTTATTTAGGCAGGGTGGCGCCATCAGCCATTGGCTGGTATCAGCAGGGGCCCTTCGAAGTCAATGATCCAGGAGTCTCAAAACCACATTTCATTTTCTTATACATGTACATTTATCTGGAAATTTTTAAGGAAATTTTGAATTGACCGGATTGTATGAACAAATGAGAATAGAGTTGAAACTGTATTCTTTACATTATTTGTACACTAACAGTCTTAAAAAAAAACTGATATACTTATAATTTTGTACAATGTAGTCTCCTTCACAGCCGTTATTAGGGTTTTCACACAAAGCTAATAACAATGACCCTAATAATGGCTGCAAAGGAGACTAGTATTTTTGTTAATTATTAGTTTTGGTGTGTTTTCATTCCATAGAATATTCAGAAACTTCTTGGATTTGCTCCATCACGGGCAGCAAGCAAAGTTGGTGGTCTGCTAGCTCCTCCTCAGGGAACCAAGTAAAATTGGTTGTAGCCATCTGCCTCCAAGCTCCTCTTCTTGTAATAAACTGCTCAAGACAGTTTTGACATTGCATGAAGTCTGCTCAACTACATATGATGTTTATTTCACTGACTGCTCCTGATGGACTTGAGTGCAAAGACGTTCTCACAAGTGCCTATTGACACACTTATTCTCCCCTTGATCTACTCCTGTTTTTGATGCTTTGTGTAAAGTCCTTTAAGTGGAAAAAATATTGGATACAAGTGTTTACTGATTTTCATGTCTCCATGTTTTTGTTTGTTTTGAGAATATGGCTATTAGATTGTACCCACTAAGTACATTGTTGTAATTCTTCAGGGGGATCTGGTCCTGACAATCCCCCTGCTGTGCCTTCCAATATATGTCAATAAATGGAAACAGTTTTAAAGTGCACCTATATGTAACCCCAAAATATTTTTTTCGCTTAAATAACTCTTTTCACCTGTTTGAAACGCATTGTACCTTTTCCCCCTTTTTAGCCCTAATCTTGACTTTTTACAGGCTGTAGAAGTTAAGAAATCTGGCCATCATCTGTTCCACGACCAAGTAAGCAAGGGGTATGGGTCTATTCCTGGGTTGATGTCGCAAACTTCTTTGCATGCATGTTCACAAAGACTTAAGACGATGCAAATCAGTCTGTGACGTCAACCCAGGAATAGACCCATGCCCCTTACTAGCTCGGTCGTGCAACAGGTGATGGCTATATTTCTAACTTTTACAGCCTATAAAAAAGTCAAGGTTTAGTTTAAAAAGGTGCAGTGCGTTTCGAACAGGTGCAAAGATTTATTTAAGCGAAAAAAATATTTTGGGGTTAGGTGCACTTTCAGTGTTCTGAATTGAATCTTATTTGAAACTAAAATAAACTGCATTAATGTGAAGACAAGACGGCAGTGATGGTCATAGTTACTACTTTGGGGGGGGGGAACTTGCATATGAAAGGGTGGGGATGCTTGTCGTCTTGCTTAAGGGTGTAAATTTCAGGTGAGATAAGATAAGAACTTTATTAACGTGTCAATGGCCACACCATGGTTGGTTTCGTTCAGGAGTTTAATTCAAAATGTGCAATGAGCGTCCCTCCCCTGGTTACTATTTTGTTTATTTGACCTGAATTATACATAAACCCATAATACATACATAAACTTGTTTTCTATTCAGATTTTTAAATAGTACTGTTGTGCTACAATCTTGGACAGTATAAAATGGAACAATTATCTCCCACCCAACCCCCCCCCCCCCCCCAAAGCAATGATGAAGGCGCGAAGGAGCAAAAGCGCGCCATTTTGTTTTGTTTTTGTTTTTTTCGTCGTAAAATTCGCTGGCAAAGAATGCCAGCGCACTGCCATTCACTCTATCTCCCTCGCACTAATGAGCCCTCGATCCCTCCACGTACACCTCACATTGCCACCTCGTCAGAGGTGCAAAAGAAAAAAATAAACCGGTGTGAAAGTATCGATAAAATACTTTTAAAAGGACCAAAATTCAAGGTTAAGTTCTGAAAAACTAAAAAAAGGAGCTCAATCGGAGATGTGCAGCGTTTAATGTTTTTCATGATTTCCCACGGGCGCAACTGACCAACAATAAAAATATATTTGGCTTGGTTAGAGAAATAACTTCGCTTTTCTGGGACAACACTTCAACACGCATTTATGCACATTCAACTTTCATGTCACTAATAAGATACATGACACCAAAAATAAACCATATTGTGATTATATTTCAATTCTGCTTAAGTCGCGAACACAGATCAGTAGATTTTAGTTCCACTAACGTTCTTTTCCCTTGGTTAGCGAGCGTGCGACAACAGATCAGATGTGTTCTGCATAGCAGACATAGCTTCTTGTAACACCAGTGTCCTTCTCAGACAATCTTGGACAGTGTAAAATGGAACAATTATCCCCGATCCCCCCCAAAGCAATGATGAAGGCGCGAAGGAGCAAAAGCGCGCCATTTTGGCATCATTGAAATGGGGGGAGGGGTGGTCCAGATGTTCCATTTATTTTGTCCACTTAACACTTCACTTAGACATAAAGGCGCATTGTGCTTAATTTGAGCGAGAAAACTTGTTGTGTAGCTTGTTTTTCCGAGATGATGAGTGATGTCTCCTTCCAAGTCTACCCGCTTGATTTTCTTGAATCGCTAATTAAAAAACATGTACCATGTTTCTATTTAACAATTCGACTACGAGCCCGAGTTTTTTCACGAGCAGATAGTCAACGAGGCGCAGCCGAGTTGACTATCGCTCGTAGAAAACGAGGGCGAGTAGTCTAATTGTTTTAGTATAAATTTACCGTAGTCTCATTGCATAAAAAGAAAAAAAATGTCAAATAACGCGTAGAAAAAACTGTTTTATTATGTTACATCAGTTTCCAACGTGATGCGCGATGTGTACTGATGCGTAACTGTTGACTATCAGCAGATAGAAAACGGTAATATAGCCAATCAAATTCACGGATTCACAATAGACTACGGTAAATTTATACTAATCTGTGATAGATGGTGAGTAGCGTAGCAGTGTGCCCTTGTTAACAAATAACGGCACTTGGCGTTTTCGAGGTGTCTCTAAAGAGGATTTAGATAAAATTTTGAACGACTAGTAGATTTATACTAAAACAATTAGATTATTCACTCTCGATTTCTATGCGTGATAGAAATCTCGAGCTCATAATCTAATACATGAGTGGAAGTTTGGGAGAACGAGAAATTCTAGCTGCATTTTAGTGTTTTTAACAATTAGTAGATTGTGAGCTTGAGCTCAAATCAGGGCTGCTGATGACCAATCAGATTCGAGAATTTTGTTATAGTTACGATTAATGCTGTAATCTAAGACTGCATGACTTGGTGTTCAAAATATAGACGGCACACTGATCCCGACGGCAGATATAACCAATGAAATAAAACGGAGTAAAGGACTAAATTATTTTAAACAAAATTGCCCTATATTTCGGTTTGCAATACAAACCTTCCTCAGGGGCTGAGTGAAAAAAAAAAGATGTGAAAAAAAAAACCGTTACAAAAAAAAATTTAAATAAAAATACGCGACAATGATTGTTAGGCCAAGAGTAAATAAGTGTCAGATGTGGACATCACTAGCGTTCTTCATCTCTTCTGTTTAAACGGATGTAATGTTTTGGCTTTGTTTATTAAATGAGCCTCTCGAGCCTTTCGTACTGAGTCACGTTTGCTGCGTACGAGTTCAATCGGGATGAGGCGGACGTCGTTAATAGAATGGCCAGCTTGGTTAAAGTGTAGTGATACTGGTTTGGTTCTGCTGAGTTGTTGGTGATTTAGGAAAGAACATCGGTGTTCCCCAAAGCGTGAAACCGTGAGGGGTGAGGGGTGGGGTGGGGGTGAGGGATGGGGATAAGGGACGAGGGATGAGGGTTGGGGAGGTGAGGGGTGGGGATGGGTGTGGATGATGATATTTTCCCCTTTCTCCGTCTACATTATTTTCTGTACGTTAGCTTCTTTAATGCTAGTACATGACGTTTCGACGTTGTACAATCCCCATTATCACATGAGCTCCCATCCGGGTATTTAAAGTTGGCCTCTTGCATTTTCTTTGACGAATTACATTTAAGAATAAAAATCAGCGATATTTAAGCCGACCAACGATTCGGAAACGCTATGCCATCATCATCAAATTTTAACTTAATAATGATCAAAGGAATAAACTTCGTTCGTTCTAACCTCACTGTTTTTTTTACAGCCCGATGCGCCTTAGTGTTAAGCCACCTAACAAACCTTTTTTATAGCCAATCAGAGCGCGCAAATTTCTTTGACCGATTAAGCCTCCTTTCAACGCTTAAAACTGTTGAATCGCATTTGTACAAAGTTGCGGTATCAGCATGATAAATAACTTGTGAAAAGAGATTGTTGGGTGGCTACGCTAACGCACTTCCGCTGTAAGAATTCATGAACCTTAAACTGTAGGTACAAAACAAAGCATTTTACTGAAAAAGGAAAGAAAAGAAAACGCTGGACTAGATTTTGCCAGAAATCACCCAGTTTCTTTTTTACTTTTTTCGTTTTTACATTCTTACCTCAGTTACCTGTTTGTTTGTACAACTAATTTTTAGTGCCCGCGAAAAAAATAATTTTCTTACATTTGCTCGACATTTCTTACAATTGCCGAGCAAAATGAAAGGCGAAATCAATATTTCATATTGCACTCCTTTTATCGTCTTCAGGTCTATTGAAGTGCGATGTTCACATTAACGCATAATGCTAATGTAAAAGTCTTGCAATTAATAGTAAAGTTAGCAAGTCAACACATATATTTTTGAAGTCTAAATAAATAAATGAGCAGCCCAGGACCTGATTGTTCTAAATCCGCCGGTTTGTTAGGCTCGATTTCCAGCCGTTATGGGAGTCCGGTGATTTATCCTCCTCCCAACTGTGGTGTGGGGCAAGGAACGCGGGCTCACAAAACGGCTGGAAATCGAGCCTACCGGTTTGTACCTTACAGTTAAAATCATTCAAGTGTTTTTGGGTCTTCTTGTCATTATTAGACTGTAAAATTAATTCATGGATTTTATACCACTTTTCAATAATCCTCTCTTTAAAAGATTAATGCAAAATCAAAGTGATACTTGTCAAGGTGAGCTTGACTGTAATTCAGGATTTGAACAACCGTGTCCCTGATAATGCTGAGATATTCAATTTCCATTACATATACCAGTTTAATTTTTGTTTGAAATTTAATACATATAGATAACACATTTTCACTGACTGAAATACATCAAATCGGTAGTGCCCAGACTGGGTAGTGCCCTTGTGTTATTTCAATTCCATTAGTGTGATTCTACTAGTACGCAATAAAGTTGTTTGTATTGCATCGAACATTTGATTTATTAATCTTATTTTTTGCCGTAGCATCGGCGTTGCCTGCAAAGTCACCGCAGCTTTGTACGCGTCTAGGGCAGTCCAAACTCGGAAGGCCAATAACTAAAACCAACCAGTCCTATCGTACATCATCCTCGGAAACCCAGGGGCGAGCGTAAACTGTCGCCCGAAAATATCGCTCGCCCAAAAATATCGCATGGTCCCGGCTAGTAGCCCCTGGGTTTCCGAGGATGATCGTACTCGGTATTTTCTGTACTGTAAGACCAAGGGGACTGACATGTTCCCAGGACGTCCCTCTCCATAAGATGTACTCATTTCATTTATTAATTATTGTCATCCCCACCCCACCCCGCCTCTAATACCTCATTCAGGCTCACTCCTATACCTATCCCATCCCCACCTCACCCCTCACCCCTCACCCAACAACAACAACAACAACAACAATTTATTGGTATTCCCATATATAGATGGTATTACCTAAAATAATAACTAATGCAACACGAATCACTTTAATCACTTAAATAGAATTAAATAAAATTACATGTTTCTCTTATATGCATGCTTCATATATGAAGTAACCTAGTTTCTTACAAATGAAAGAACTGAATCAGCATTATTGAACGAGAATATAGTTTTTTCAGTATCGTTAAAAAGATTAAATAACGGTTTTTTAAGTACAATGTCACTCGTTATTTGTTGTCTAATAGTTTTATAACGATCACAATGAAATAAGAAATGATTTTCGTTCTCAATTTCGTTAGAGTGGCAGTGTTGACAAATTCTAAGACATTCAGGTAATTTAGGTACACAGTGTCGTCCCGATTCGATTCTGAGACTGTGATTGCCTGATCGTAGTTTAGCCACAGCTCGTCTATGTTTTAAGTTCTTTATTTGTTCTAAAGAATGAGATTTGCTTACATCTATTTTAAATAAAGAGTAGAAACATAATTTCTTATTACAGCGGATTAGCCCTAGTTGATGTCTTTTTAAATTGTTTGAGATGTGACATTTTATTTTTTGTAAATTATTTTTAATCGTTGGTATATTGTTAGTTTGGATTGTTTTGTTATATGATTGATGATGAATGTCTTTATAATTATGTATAATTTCATTAACCGTTAACATAAAAGATGTTTTTGCTTCGTTTGCTAATTGATTGGAAATGATTAAGCTTTGTTTGGCAATACTATTTTCTGGAAGAGATTCGAGATGTATCCAAAATTTTATTATTCTTAATAAGATATTCAACTTCAAAGAAAGTCGTCCAGTTTCATTACGAGCTACTACATTAGGTGCTCTTTTATTAAGGCCAAGAAAATATTTGTAGAATTGTGTATGTAGCCTTTCTACAGGGTCTTTTTCCCATTTTTTGATGTTCAAGTTATCGTATCGTATTTACTCGAGTAAGAGCCGCGGCGCTTATTTAAAAATTGTATCAGACAAATTTACTTTTTCTATATTTTTATTCAACTGTACACTTTCTATCTGTTAATTTTCCTATGGACTGAAAAATCTAGAACTACGAGAGAAATTCACGCGGTGAAAAAAAACTCGAGAGTTTCATGATAACGAGAGCGAAAATATCAGCGGTGAGAGCGAACTCCTTTGCCGTTTATAGTGTTTTTCCTGGTTATTCGAGGGCGGCGCTTATTAACTTTTTTGTCCCAGATGCGGCGCTTATTCGAGGGCGGGGCTCATTCGATACGGTAAGCTCCGCAAATTTCAGATCGGTATAAAAGAATGGGAAGAAATAAAGTATCAAATAATTTGTTACACGTATTGATAGATAGTTTATTAAAGTCAAGGTAACGTTTAGAAGCAAATATTGATCTTCTGGCTTTTTCAACCAAAACTTTTTTGGAATTAGCAAAACTTCCATTTGTGCTGAAAGTCGGTAATGCCAAGGTAACTATACTGTGAGGCCTTATCAATTGGAGGTCCATTTAAAAGAAAGAAAACTTATCACGTGTTGATTTGCGATTCTGTTTTTGAAAAATTAATGTTTTTGTCTTTTTAAGATTAATTTTTAGTAGCCATTTCTCGCTATAATCGCGGAGGATATTTAGTTGCTTTTGAAGACCAGCGGCACTTCTTGATATTAAGATTAGATCATCTGCATAGAATAAACAGTTAAGAGGGGACCCGTTTGGTAGAGTAATTGAATCTGTGTGACATGAAGATTCTAGCAAGCGTGGAAATTTATCTAGATACAAATTGAAGAGTAAAGGAGAAAGGATACATCCTTGGCGCACTCCTCTGTTGTAGTTGAAGAAGGCGGAACTTCTTTTGTTACCGTTTTTTACAGCACATTTAGTCTTTGAATACATATCAGAAATTAAATGATAAAATTGTCCACCTATGTTTTTGTAGAATAATTTGTGTAACAGACCATCATGCCAAATAGAGTCGAAAGCTTTTTGAAAATCTACAAAGCAGCAGAATAATTTTCCCTTATTTGCATTAGTCACATATTTATCAATAAGTGTTCTTAGCGAGAAGATGTGATCTGATGTTCGGAAACCTCTAAGAAAACCGATTTGAGAGGGATGTATTAAATTGTGGTCTTGAAGGTTAGTAAGTAATCTATTATTTAAGACAGCGGAAAATAATTTGCCTAAGCAGCTAGTGACACAAATGCCTCTATAATTTGAAGGATCAGATTTATTCCCTGACTTGAAGATAGGACTTATAAGCCCAGTAGACCATGAATCTGGTTAGGTTCCGGCTTTGCTAAGTATGAAGTTGAATCAGTTTGTTAGAGAAGTGGTCAAACAATGAGCTCCACTTTTCAACATTTCGTTCCTTATTCGATCAAGACCAGCCGCTTTCTTATATTTAAGCCTTTTAATTGATTGTTTAACTTCTTCCTCAGAGAAAGGTTTATCTAGACTATTAAGCTGTGATAGTGTTGTTTTTTGTATTTTAACTCTTTCAATATTACTTCTTGTTTCTTGAGTAGATTTGCATCAATTTTATTATCTCGATGTTGGAGCTTTTTAGTTCGTGATAACTGTTTGTACTGACTTTGTACTCACCCCCGATATAGACCTGCCGATGTCAAAACAGCCTTCAGGTGTACCCCGGCCTTAACGGGCCCGGTAATACCGGGAGCTTCGAGAAACGGAGCCCTGGGGCCGGTTTCTCGAAAGCCCCGAACCGTAAAGCTGGGCGCAAGCCGCTTGTCAAAGTCACGTGGGTCAGTTTTCTGGCGGTTCAAGCGGAGAATGCACGCCTTGTATGCTGTTCTCGCTTTCCTCCACGCTTTCCTCTTACCTGTTTTTCTTATGGAAGCTAGGAGCGAAGAACGACTGCAGCTTACAACTGATGGAATGATCCTACTTCAACCAGGTTTGAATAGTTTACTCTGTAGGTCAGCTTTGGGCAGCTGAGATTCAGCTGTTTGATCGACAGACCACACGACACAGCTGAATTCTAGTTTCAGCTTCAAATATTTTTGTTCTGGAAAGCATAAGCTTAAATAAACAAACATTAGTCTACTTTAAGTTAGCAAAAATTGCATTCGTTTCGCTTGAAATTAAAGCCCATTTTCTGGGATAAATATGAGCGTGGAACGAAGGGTCCTTCACTTCGCTCCATGGTCAGATCGCTCCAACTCAGTTCAGCAGGTATATTTTGCATCTGCTGTTTTCAATTTACAACAGTATGTTTGTCAGGGTTAAGATAAAGAAGGGAAATGTATAGCGTCTCCTTAGTGGCTTTAATATTTTGCAAATTGTAAATTTGTTACAAAGAAACCAGGAAAGTGCTCAAACATTGCTGCAGACTCCATGACACCTAATGAATGTGCAAATTGATTTAATTAGTCTTTGAGGAGGCTTGTTCAACAATGCGGGTTAATATTGTCCAAATAATGCTGTTTACATACATGTGCCTTCAATCTTACATCTCGTTGAAACACGTCTCAGTTGTACAATGTATCAATCAATATTGTTTTGCATTAATTTTGAATTGGTTTATTGTTGAAAAGTGTCCACAGAAAGAGAAATTGGTATTCCGTGACTATCCAATAATTTAAGGTCATTCCTCATATTTGCATTGCGCATCCTTTCTGGGCATAATTGAAGGGGTGAGTGGAAAAAAGCCCTAAGTGACTTTTAGAAAATGTTGAGGTAGCCAGGATTGAAATACCTACAAGCACTTGTTACAGTTTACTCTTGTCTTCATTATTGTCCAAAAAGAACTAGTAATAACTACTGGTTCTTTTGAACCAATGACTAAAACCAGAGTAAACTGTGAAAATTGCTGGTGGGTTTTTCAATCCTAACTGCATCAAAATTTTCCAAAAGTCACTTAGGGCTTTATTCCACTCACCCCTTCAATTTATGGCATCATTTAACACGCTCTCACGCACGCACACACTGAAAACATGGCGAATTTGCCTTGATATCGAGCTCTGACAGTTGAAAAATGGCTATAGCTCACTAACAAGTATGGGCACCCCAACTTTTTTCCAGTCATTGTAGTCAACTTACCATAAACTTTGCTTGAGAAAAAACTAATCTGATTTCTATTGCTGAAAATTGAATAAATAAGGAAAACAGCAGATACAGTGTGGTGTTTTCTATTTGCCTTTTGGTAACCATGTCAAGAAATTTGGTTCAAATTTTAATCAAGGATTCAGCTTTCAGTCTAATTCAAACTTAAAATGTTTATTGGTGTCCAACACAGCGTATTTAATGCATGTTCTCCAGTGGTTTCAAAACAAGCCGGCGACCGCCAGAGTTCTGCCGGCTACTTGATTGTATGTCGCCGGCTACTCTGGTCATAACAGCCTGCTCGTGACAAACAATCTTGGCATTGCTTCTTATCTGCAAACCTTTAAGACAGCATAGTAACTTCACACTCAATTTTGCAGGAATAATACATATGCAAAAGGATGCAAGTGTTGTTAAAAAAAAATCCAATCGTCCCCTATATCCTGTACCGTACGCATTTGTGTTTTGTTGCTAAGTGTTTGGGCCAACCCCGTTTGGGCGTGTGATGTTGTTGGTGGCTTATTTTTCTTCTTCTGGTCGCTTCCAGCTGACAGCATGGCAGAGAAACAAAAACATCAAACTGTGAACACACTGTCAGACAAATTGTCAGACTCTATTTGAACATTTCCATCTCATACAAATGTGATGAAAGCATTTCTTTCATTTTCATGCTATACTCTGTAAAGTAGGATAAGCCAATGTTCGTGGATCAGCATTCCTTCCTTGACTACTTTTCATAAAAATTAATGCCACCTAAGTCAATCTGAATCAGTGTAATCAGTACACACAGGAAAATTTTGTAAAGAAACGTTAGTGTTTGTTAAATGGTTATTGGGTTATATACCATTGTCAAAACCATTAATGGAAAAGCCGAATTCTTAACATCAATGGTTTTCAAGTAGAAACGATGAATGGTTAATCTTTGAAAACCATTATGGGTTTTAGTTTTAAAACATGCATTTTTCTTAAACTTCCCATCATGGTTTTATGGGATTTTTAGTTTTGAAAAACTGCTTTGTTTGTTGTTTTCATTTTTAGATGAAATCTTAAAACAGTGAGCTAATTACCAGAGAGTAGTCAAATCCATTTCTCACGTGCCTTCGTCCTTCATTCAGTACATCTAGGATGTGTTGTCTTATCCCCTCCTTTCCAAAATTTAATGGCTCAAATGTACACTCCTTCTCAAGATCCCTCACCAAACTATCTAACTTTTGCTCAGCTTCTTGGTTGTTTTTGAAAGTAGGTATGTCATTTCCTGGCCACATTTGGATAGCAGCAGCCCTAACTGCCTTTCTCCTGAAAATGACAGAATAAAACTGACCATCTGTCTCTGAAAAATGCTTCAACAAAATATTCCGCATTATAATTCATGTTCATTTCGTAGAGCAAAAAAAATTATGTTCATTTCTTAGAAAAGCAAAAAAAATATTGCACGCTGTTTCATTATAAGGTATTAATTTGAAAATGGCCTGGGAAAATTATCGATCTGACAAAATGATGGTAAAAAATTGTTACAGCTCATTGTTTGATCACTCACTTGGCCTCGTAAATATGTTGATTCATTTCTGAACTTTGTTTAATGTTCATCACACGGTTTGTGGTTTCATCGTCCGCCATGTGCATCAACACTAACACCGGGGACTTCTGATGCTAATTCTTTCAGGCGCATTTGGTCTGTTACGGTGCTGAGACCACAAACATCCAACTGCGAGAAAGATCCCTCTCTTGAGAGGTATAGAACAAAGCCTTTCTGTCAATTTTCTGTTCTAAAAAAATGAAGCCATAAGGAAATGTAAAGCAAGCACTTGACCAGTATATGAGGGTGTGAAGTGTCAAGAAAGCTACTTATTGTCTTAGCAGTCAGAGGTTACGCAGCCAAAACACCAAAATAGTCGATAAAACTAAAAAAATGTTTAACTTCTATTAATAAGCTTAATTGCCCTTTTCAACGAAAA
Organism: Platygyra sinensis; assembly: GCA_019787425.1. NCBI lineage: Eukaryota > Metazoa > Cnidaria > Anthozoa > Scleractinia > Merulinidae > Platygyra > Platygyra sinensis. The sequence continues at coordinate 18,699 of JAHPZR010032368.1, read as the reverse complement.
CCGAGGAAGTTTCAAGAGATCGAGTTTGCACTTTTGCCAATCTTAAGCTCATAATTTTTATCTTGCCTTCAAATTTCTTCCCTATATCTTTGTTAAATGTCTTTTCAATTTCCTTTTTAACATCCTCAGCTGTTCATTCGATTAAATTTGTAGTAGTATTCTCCATCTTTCACTTTATTCTGTTCCAAGTTTCGGGAGTGAAAAAACGAATGTTCACTATATGTTCGCCACGTCTTCAAGTAAATGGTGGGAAAGTATGCTACCATATATGGTAATCTGAAACAACTCTTGCCCAATCTTCCAACGAAAAATATGATGGTGGCCTATGCACATGGCGGCCCGAATTTTTAGCATCCCAAGGATCGACAAATTATTCACTGACAAAATAAGATAAGCTTAAAATAGTAGGATAAGCAATGATTGGAGTGAAGAGACAACTTCTTGGGAGACCCTGGTCGAGACAAGACATATTTGTTTATTTGTTGCTGCGCCAGCCTGAACAGTCCTTGTTTTCGCCGTAAAAGTGCTGCCGTCTTATTGGCCTGGCGAAACGTTGAAGCATTGAGGTAAAATACGAATTAATAATGGCACATTGCAATTTGCGAATCGCTGGTGCTTGTAATGATGAACAGATCCAAGGATCTTTATCAATGACTTCAAAGATGTGTTAGACTTTATGCCAATTACAAGACGAAGTTGTTTTGTGAAATTGATCAGGACCTCACGTACTGAACACTGGCCCGAAAACTGTAGAGAGACTGAAACTTTAAAGGGAGTATGCTTAACTGTTTGTTAATGTCTTGATTTTAGATGCAAGTCATTCGATAAATTGGGATGAAATGGAGGACCCCCATGCGTGATGTCACTGTTATTGTGGAAAAAAGGTTCCATAAAGTATTACTATTTTGATCCTTCTGATTGAAATCAAGGTTTTCAGATTTTTCTTTGTGCAAAAAATATTTGCTTTTTTGAAATCATACAAATAAAGATAATGTGATTAACAATAACATCACATGATAGTAATAGAACATTCACAAAGGGAAACTGACCAAAGCTCTGGAAATATAATTGCTTGATGTTTGTAAAAGAAAGGATGGTTGATGGAGAAATCATCATTTTTGTTTGAGGTTTTATAAGCTCGAAACCCATCACTGGCTATACAATAAACAGTTGCTGGAAACTTCAGCCATTAATAAAGTGCCTCAGTTTACCTCCTCTTACTCTTTTTATGATCTTCATTTATGCAATACTGTAGCAGACTTGATTAGCTGCATAGCAGTTTGTGGGTCCCTTACTATTGTGGTACCCTAACCCATTTAATATGTTGTTCATTTTGTTTTTTTCCCATGTTACTGTGGGCTCAACTGCATTGCAGTTTATTAGTCCCTCAGTTACTTAGCTTAACCATTATTTTCACCTATTTTATGTTCAAATTTTTACTTACAACATTTCCCACACACACCCTCTACTCCTTCACCCCCTGATTTTATCAGTGAAGGGGAACCCATGTATTTGGTGATCTCTTTCCCCACACCCAACAAGCCACAAAGGTTGCTCGAGGAAGTACAGTCTCCTTTTTTCCTTTTTTAACAAAGAAAGAACAGAATACGACTCCTTCTCATTCATGGCTTTTAATAGAGGATCACATATTAGTGAATTTCAAATACCCTTTACTGGTATTATTGAGTTGATTTCCATTCATGAGATTTATACATTTTACATTTGGATTATACTTGATATATTTATGTGAATGGATTACAACTCCTTTCCATTCATGGCTTTTACATGTAATAGATCACCATTAGTGGATTTCAGATACCCATTACTAGTATTATTGAGTTGATTTCCATTCATGGGATTTCTACATTTTACATCTAGACTGTACTGCATATATTTACATGAATGGATTATAATTCCTTCCCATTCATGGCTTTTAACAGAGAACCATTAGTGCATTTCAAATACCCATTACTGGTATTGTTGAGTTGTTTTCCATTCATGGGATTTATACATTTTACATCTGGACTATACTGCATATATTTACATGAATGGATTATAATTCCTTCCCATTCATGGTTTTTAATAGAGAACCATTAGTGCATTTCAAATACCCATCACTGGTATTACTGAGTTGATTTCCATTCATGTTAATTAATAAAAGTACATTAAAAAAAGTACTTTACATTAATGGGAATTAGGTATAAGAAAATGTTCCCAAGAAAAATCCCATAATGGGAATTAGTAAAAATGTAAATTTGGTATTTCCAATCATGGTTATTTGTAATAACATTAATGTCTTTTTAAAAATTTTTCCTGTTATACAATTATGCTGCTGTTAATGAATCACAATTTACCTCTGAAATAGATACTAGAACGTGGAAAATGGCATTTCCGAGCTTCTAGATTTCAAAATTTCTGAGGGAGCATGCCCCCAGACCCCCCTGGCATCAAGGGGCCTCCGATTATCACAGTCGTCTACTTTTCCAGAGTTGGCCGACTACTTCAAAACATTTTGAAACCCTGGTCTGGTTCCCATAAGTCTCGGTCCCAAAAATGTACAATTTTTACTGGGAATGTGTTCTTCTTAAGGACGGTGCCTACTTATTCAAAGGTATTTTTGGGCGGTTCACTGAATATGCGGGAAAAGCAAATCATAACGAGTGCTATTGAAATCCGAAAAGAAAATTGGGGGTTACCACGCATTTTTCGAAGATAATTAATCAGCAATATTTGTAAAAAGCTTTAAAATACAAAGCAATGTATGGCGTTTTTTCCCAATTGAAGCTTAATTATCTCTGAAAAATGCGTGGTTACCCCCAATTTCCTTTTTGGACACCAAGTGCACTTGCTAAGTTCTACTTTCTCCGCATAGTTTTGAACCGCGCAAAAATATCCCTGTATTATAAGCACCACCCATAGGAAATCCGAGTATCTCGAGATGCGCAGACCGTATGCGCAATAACAATAGTAGGCACCGTCCTTAAATAATGCTAAAATGAGGCATTTTCAATGCCTCATTGCTCCTTAATGAGCATGGGCACCCCCCTTTTTTATTTCAGAATTGAAGTTCTCATATGATAAAATATTCAGTGGACAAAGTTTGAACAAAAATTGATTGTCAGTTTTATTTCAGAGGAATTACCCTAATTAGTTCTTGTTCATCATTGATAAGAAAATTTCTGATCTGTGAAATTAGAAAATCTTTGTTGCAAATTTGTCAATGCGATACAATGATATGTTTTAACTAACCGTACAAACTTCTTCCCTTCTTTAAACTGCAGAAATTGGCAAAAAGTAACAAAAACACTACCAGCCATATGTTCCATGCTAATAACATTTCTGCAAATTATGTACTTCATACCAGACCTTTATGTCTGCAGGCTGGCTCCAAAATTACCATACCAAAATTTCACCAAATAAGAAAACAGAAATGTCATATGCTATAATTTAAGAATATTTTCAGCCAAACATCAGCAGAAAAATAAGAATATTTAGCCTGTGCTGGAAAAACAGTAATCTTTTTTAAAAGAGACAATGAAGGTTTGGTTGATAATTATCTGAAAACAAAGTTTTGGAGACAGTTAGGAGAACACATCTATGTTAAACAGATCAGTGGCTTTGGATGAATTTCTGACAACAACATGCAAACCTTCTGAAATAGCAATATGAAAAGGTTGATACTGAGATGGGGGCATAAGGATGCCCCCTCTGGGCCCCTAATAGGGTCTCATTGGCTGGATTTCGTTTTCAGATAGGAAGATCAGTGCCAGGATCTTCCTTATGAAGGAGAAGGTCCCTTGATCATGGTTGTAAGCACTCTGTAAACACAATTCCTGCAATTTAATTAAATTTAACTATTCAATTTAGAGTTTTATCCAATGTTGGTACAAATGTTTGACTTAGAATTGATTTGCTTCTTTACATCCTGTACAAGTCGGAGACCTTAGTGCACAACAGTGTTGAAGTACAGTATTGCACACTTAAGTCATCGACATTGGAGCCCCAAGGAAACTGCACATGCATTTTAGTGTCGTGATAGTCTTGGTCAAAGGCAAGGATTGCCCAAATCTGAAAAGATAGATTTTGTGTTTAGCCTACATACAGTAAACTGGTGGAATGTCAGCTGTTAGGGCTTCATTTGCTTCCTGTCAGAACCATAAATAGGCTCAGAATTGTCAAAGCTTTTCAGTTCAAAGTATTGAACTCTATACTCTACACGAATTCAAAACTACACAAAATTGGGTACATTGCGGATGATCTATGCAGTTTCTGCAAATGTGAATCAGAAACAATGCAGCATCTCTTTTATTATTGCTCTTATTCAATTTCTTTCTGGGAAGATTTCGAATTATATTACTTATCTTTGACACAACAGCAGATACATCTTAATCTGAAAGATATATTAATCGGTATTTTAACACCTGAACTTCCCTTACTTAATTACTTATTACTCGTAGGAAAAATTTACTTGTGAGCGTGTAGAAGGAATAAAGAACTTCCAAGTATACGTGGTTTTAAATCAAAAGTCAAATTAAAGTATGAGACGGAAAAATATATCTGTACAAAAAATAATAATTTAGATATGTTTAAGAAAAAGTGGGCAGCATAAATACAAGAAGTAGCTGAATAACTTAAAGCGTGTCGGGTTCAAATTAGTGTGACTTTGCTATGAAACTGTTCATGAGTGTGTGTATCTGTGAGTGTGAATTATAGCTGTGTTATACTGTAGGTCCTGTATATTATGTTTAGTTAATTAGTATAGTATTGTAATGAAACTTGTGTAAATAGTTAATAGCTGTGTGTAATGCAATAAATAAATATAATAAAAAAATAAAAATAGAAATAAATAAATAGGCTCAGAATATCAAGGAAACAACTCCTTACCTCTGGCTGTGGATTTTTCAGAGGCAGTCAAAGTGACCTAAGTCTTTTTGACTTTGTGGTTATTTGTTTTAACACCCACACTAAAAACTGCCTAGATGGTCACAGTTCCTTTTCCATATTAAGAGGCGTTGTTGTTAGTATGGCTTTGTTCCACTTGAACTGAATTTTTACAGAAGGGGCAGCAGGTTTATCTGGCTAGAGTTGCGATTGTATAGTGAGGTAGTGCTCTGTGACCCACAAAGAGCTCCAAGTTTGTAATATCACACTCCTTTAGATCAACAAGAATTTCCACAGGAGTGATATTTTGTTCTTTTAAACCTCGAGCAAACCATCAAGAGTTCTCTGCACCAAAAGAAGTAAGCCAGGAGATTGCGCCATGTGTCATCTGACTTGATTCATTGTTTTTACCAGGCATAGTGAATGGGGAGAAATAATTTATTTAGAACCCTGTGTTAATTGAACTGATAAGCTTCATCTCCTTTTCTTATCTTTTTGCTGCTGTGATTGACCTTCCACTGGGCTTGCTTCTCATTCAAAAACTTCCTAGAAAGCATCAGCACTCCTGGTCACTGGAAATATCACCTTATTGCAACCTACAGCTCGAAACATTTGTACATTAAAATTTTGTCTTTCCAACTTGTTTTGTTTCACATTGTTGCTGTGGAATAGTGCTGTATGCATGGATACTGTGTTCTATGGAGAGTTTGGTTCTTTTTTAGTAGAGCAGCACCGTTTGACTGTGGTTTAGCAAACTTGTCATGCATGTCGAGATCTGTCAAATGTGACATGTTGGTCTGGATGGTTTCCACTGTTAAGTTGATACCCTGAAATTTGTCATGTATGTTTTGCTAGTTCGGTTTGCTTTACACGTAATTTATCTCATTTAAAAATATTATTTTGCCTGACTTTGCCAGGTACTGGTGTTGCTATTCTTATGAAAGATAATTCTATTTGCTGACTGTTTTTGTCGTTTGAGGTGGTTCTGATTCTTTGTTGACTTTGTTATCTGATATTCCGGAACTTGACACTATTAGCTGAAAAAGGAACACATCTTGGCCATTGTGAAATCTTCTTGCATTTCTTGTTGTGAATTTTTGAATTTTTGATCTTATTTGTTCTCTTATATGCCATTTATCAATTCCACATCGTCTGCCATCACAGGCTTCAATCCAAACTGACGAGATAATTTACGCCCAACAAAAATGTGCGGGTGGTTATCTGATTGGTTAAGACAAACAAAAAATCCTCACGAGTCCAGCCATGCTTTTGGGAGAGGAGCTCAGGCTCTTTTCCCAAACAGCAGCTGGTAATTAAGCCCACATAGAGGCAGGCAATTTTTGCCATAGAGTAGCCATGTGAAGTGGCAGGAAATTTTGTCCTGAGTTTTTCTATCAAATTTCTGAGCATTTTTTTCAATTTATACATATTAAGATGCAACATTGCATCTCACCATGCTAAACAGTGGGCTGTCTCAGCTGTGGTTGTTTGTTCACACTCTTAATACATCACAGATATATCTTAGTTGCATCTTGCTTGAATGCAGCTGATAAAAGTTACACTGGTTGTGTGGTCAAGTTAAGGGGCCAAATACACTCCTATAACATACATACATAATCTTTATTTGTACACGATATAAACTAACCTAATCCTACCAAAACGTATGTACAAATTTTTAAATGTTAAATGGACACAATGATTAATGATATATAAAATTATGTTGTCTAGATCTTGTAGCAGATGCAGACGTACATTCAAACTTGAAATCTATAAAGTAGTCTTCAGAGCTGACTCGTTTTCTGAGCTGATTAAAATTCAGAACCTTAGATTACTGCCAATTTATCAGTGTTCAGACAAGATGTAAAGCTTTGACATAAAGAGACTTTGTTTAAATTACCTTTGAACCAAAATAACTAATTGCATCATGGATCTCTTCGTTCTGTTCTGTGATCATCAAAAATTGCCCTTCAGGATTCTCACCGTTTTAAAGGGGCTACGTCACGGTATTTTGAGTTATTTCTACCATCAACAAAATTACCTTTAACTGAAGGAAACCTGAAAATAATACTTAAGAAAGATAAGAAAACCCTAAAGAGATAATAATAAACCATAAAGGAACCAGGATGGTTAAGGATGGAGAAGATTGAAACGGATTACAAACAACAAAATTGAAAAATTTAGGGTACATTTTTCAAACTGTTTAACCGTGATGCAGCTCCTTTAAGGTATGAATGTTTGCAAGGACATACATTTTATTGTATGTGACATGAAGCCACAGGGCTTAAAACTTAAATTAAAAAAAAACCACAAATACAAAAACAGAAACCTTTGTATATGTAAGCTGAACATCATGTTTTTACTTGAAATAGGTTCCCCTGTGTTACTCATTCTTTTTTAGATTTTACAATGGCTAGCCTGCTTTCAAATAGGCATGCAAACAGAAGACCTGGAAATGAATACTGGGAACAGAACACTGGTTACTTGACCTTTGGCTCTCCACAGTGGCTGCCTTGGGGACAGGAAGGTGGCTGTTTTAGAGAGGTGGCCATTATGGAGAATTAGTGTTGTAACATGACACCTGTTTTTTTCTGCTATGCAACTTTTCATTTTTCAAAAAAGTGTTTATTTTGGCATATTAACTGCACATGATAAAAATGTTTAAGCATATAAACTGTACATGTCGCACTGAAAACATATCACTAAAATACAAACTAGACAAAAGAGCAACAGATAAGGCATGCAACAGGTTTGGTGGCATTTGACAAGAAAAAAAGTTTTTTTATACACCAATGGTCAGTACTGGTAACTGGTTGTTGTTGTGAGGTTATTTGGCAGTTGAGACATGACTTTTGTTTTAGTGACCATTGGCATTACGGACAGCTGGCAGTTGTAGAGAGGTTTGAAATGGAACTGAATGTATGTATTGTCTGCCAGGACCAAAAAGTGGCTGTTGTAGAGAGGTGGCCATTATTGGAGGTTCAACTTTATTGCTCTGTATACTCACTCTATTTTCTAAAAATTCAAACATGGTGGCTGGGTGGTTTCCAACATGAAGATCCTATGAATGGAAACAAAAAAAAATGCATGCAGAAAAGGTGCGATGATTTTAAGTCAGAGGAATTGTTTAAAAGTACTGTTAGTTGTTTACTGAGTGGACAACTCTTCAACTTGATATTGGAAGATATATATCACTACCATGTAATACCATATGCTGCTATTGAGTTTGCTTTTAGTTGTACAAGCCCACATGAACTGCATTTGATTATTTTGTTTGCAGCAAAGGAATTTTGGAATGAATTGTATTCCTTCAAAAGGACATAATACTGTCGTGAACTATATGGTTCAAATTATGTTTTCATCTTTTCTTTGAATGGATGTTCAAAATTCATAAATTTAGTTTGTTTGTTAAGGATCCAGTAGTTACTCCCATTAAATATGCACGCCATCACTCCACCAAGGCTGTAACATTGGCCTGTGTAGATTTTTTTCAATAACTTGACAATTTGTAAACTACATTTTGCACCTCAAATAGCACTGTAGCATGTTCATTTTGGAACAGAAAGCTCTAACACAAGACCTTTATTAGGATGTTTCTTTACAATTTGGATATATTTAACCTGTAGGCAAACATAGTTGTTTCCAAACCTAGCATCCAAATCCTTTGCAATATAGCTGTATTCATTTCTTTAACAAGCATATTGTCATCATTTGACACTTTCTAGCTGTTGAATCAGCATCTCCTTCTGAGAGTGAATCATAAATACTGTAGGTGTCCTCTCATTACAAAGGGTAGTAGTAATGGTCTCGATCGGACCCAGTACTTTGATGACATGCTCTCCTGCAGAGATGTCATCCTCTGACAGCAAATGAACATCTGGCATTTTTCTTGACATTGTTTGCCAGGAGGACAGCTTTAATTGTTGCCTGTTGCTCAAAAAACCGCTGCACATTTCATAATCTTGAGGAGTTCCAGCTTGTTGGTTCCTCATTTGTGGCAATTCCAATAAAGATTGTTCTGATTTCAAAACTGCCATAGCTGTTGCACTCCTATGGAAAGAGCTTGATATGTGCCTTATTCTTCCAAGAAGCCTGTCCATCTGAGATACCTCAAGTCCTTGTTGGGGGACCAGATTGATTGTATGGGCCACACACCTAGCATGTGGAGAAAGTTCTGCTTTGCAGCATCTGCTGTATTTCTGGCACTGTCAAATGTCTGAGATGGATTCTGTCCATATGTGTGTAAATTCTTCTCAGATATAGCTGAAGTCAGTACTTGTGATAAGTTTTCAATGTATGCGACTCATCCATTCTTCTTGTTTGCAAAACATAGTTTTTACTGACCCATTCATGGATGAAATGTGCAGTAACTGTTATGTAGCTTTCCATTGATCTACATGTCCATCCAGCATTTGGCCAAGAATGTGGCCAAGCTTAACCCTTTTGCCCCTCAAATTTTCTGGGACATTTTTTGACAAAATGACACATGTTCACAAAACAGCAAAAATAGGCTGTATCTGTACTGCTAGGTATTGGTAGCCATACATTTTTGAAAAGTACAATGATTGAGGATTTTAAATATGCTATTTTTATTTCAGTTAATTATTAAAATTTCTGTTAAATATTAAAAATAGCTGCCAAAACAGGAAGAAAGAGCCTTTTTTCAGTATTTGTTCACATTGTTCTGCACCTAGTAATCAGAATTGTTTCAGTATAGTTGATCTAGGGGGTTTTGATAGATGATAAAAAACCTGTAAAATATGAAGATAAATATAAACACTTGATGCATAAAAACAACAATAAAAGCAAGTGACATTGAATAACAAAGTGAAATATAAATGTTACTTTTTTCAATGACATGCGGTAATCCTTTCTTGAGAGACATTAACATTTATGCTAAAAAATGCTTCAATCACACTTTTGTGGTCTACTTCTGCTAATTCGGCAATGTTAGCCTACTGTGGAAGAGGTCGTGGCATTTGTCATGGCACAATCGCACATTGCTTTGTAGGCAGCCATAGACTGTCTCAACCCGCGCTCTTTTCCTGTTTTTGCCAATGCAGCACTCGGCACATCTTCCTCTCTTCAGATTTCCAGCTTTCACTATGTTGACTGATTCATGGCCTGAGGTACGAAGAAATGAAGAGGGAGACAGTGAAGGGCGGCCCCTCTGTTTCCTGGAGGTGTGATTTCTGCAAAGGGATCCATCATTGGGGTTGCATCCTCCTCTACTAGGCCACTGTTCCATTGAACATAGCATTGCTGGTACATGATGAATGCATTTAGATGGCAAATATCTAAAAGATGGAAAAATGCACATTCATCACTTTTGGACTTGCGGTCAATCTAATAAGTCTTCTTGAGTTGATCATTTTTGTCAATTGCACCCATGTTGTTGTTGTAATCTTTCACAACAGGTGGGGCAGTAATTAAGTGAATTGTACCATCCTGTTTCTTTCTGGATGTACGGTCATCACCCCTAGAAGAATAGACATTCATTAGAAAGGATATGTCCTTGTTGTCCTTCCAGAGAGTGACCGTGATCCCCTCAGAAGATGCAGAGTGATAGTGTCCCTGTTTCATTATTTTCAGCATTGCTTTGTTGGTTAGACATTTGGGATAACCAACTCTCTATGAATGAAGTGTTTCCACTGTGTAGGTGCCATAGCCTTTTAGCCTCTTGCAAAGGCCAATGCTATAAAGTACTAAAATACCAAATGTCTTGAATCCCAAGTTGTTGAAAATAGTCTATTGTGTAATGGTACATTGGATTGAAATCGTCCGATTTTAACAGGGATTGTGTGAAATTTCCCAGATGCCCTGCCCTTTTGGGGGTTGAATTCCCTAAGTACAGGGTGACAGAAATTGTATGGTAGTTGTCCTAGGGACATTGACTGCTATAGTTGTGCACTTCTAGTCTTCAAGTGATAGGCATATAAAATCTACCAGCTGGCAACCAATTAAGTTGGCTGTTTAAACCAAGTGATTAAGTGTGTTGACAGATATTTCACTTGGAAAACATCCTCCAGGGAAAGAAAATCATTGAAAGGATGCAGTTGTTGATGTCCTGATTCCTGAATCACCTAGCACAGTTGTGACACGGAGTTTTGGTCTCCTTTGATATACAACCAGAACCTTTTACAAATTATAAAAAAAGAGAATAAATACAGTGTTTTGCTACAAAACACATGCTGTGCTAGACCGGCAGACAAAGGGGGCTACACTGAATCCGATAACAGACTAAACAAATGTTGTCCACCAAAGCCTTGCGAAGTCATGAAGACTGAACATAAATTCAAATTAAATCAAAATAGAACCCAAATGAACCTAAATAAATGGAGGGGTAAAATAACAAAATACGCTCACAATAAAGGAAAGATACAAAAATAACAGAAATACAAGTGGACTGAAAATAATAAAATGAAAGAAAGTGATAAAAGCGAGTGTTACAAAGTGAAAACTACTAGTTTGTGGGACAAGTGCATGGTCACTGAGGAACTGAAACGCACAGAATGATCCTTAAAAAGCCAGAAATTTCAAAAAAACTAAAGCTACACAAAGAGGATAAGGTTGACTAAAGGATTTCTAAAAGATTAGAAAACGATGACAAAACTTACCGCTATTTATAGGTGAATAAAATCAGAAGCTGATGTACGAATTTCACAAAACCAACATGTCCTGCTCTTTTTTTTTGCATGCGGATGCACCGGCATATTCGACCCCAGGGTCACATGTCCGCATAAGGAATGCACCTTCACAATTACAAAATGCAAGACACCACAGATATATCAGGATTATCATAGAACATGATAGAAAGCCATCAAGAGCCACAATGTGTGTGAGTATATATAAGTATTCACAATTGAATACTAATGGATCAATAAGTGATTCTGAAAAGCCTAAAGTGCTTACAGAAGAAGAAACTGAAATTGAAATTGACCTTTGTAATCCACAAGCATATCTCTTATAACTTTCTGGACTCGAGAGAGATTACCCATTTCAGAGAAAAGTTGACAGACTTGACTATCTTGTTTCCAAAAAAGGGCCTATCCGACAGAGCTGAATAACGTCTGAGCATGTGCGAGACTTTGGCGCCGAAATTGACCACTGAAGCCGAAATCCGATTTTGTCGTATGTTCGTGATGATTTTCAATTCTGTTCGTTTGACGTTTTGTTTAGTCTGATGTCTGCCAAGATATGGACTTTAAAACTCAAGCTCGACGGCTGTCGGCCTCAGCTGGTCGATATGTCGGCGCCACACTATTCCTGGTGCCACCTGGACCTCATACATCAGTGGACCTGTCTTTTTGACGATCAGTCCTGAGCGCCACTTCAGATCCCCTCGATAATCTTGTGACATTACTGCATCACCAACCACTAACTGACGTCGCTCTCTACCCTTCTCATTCGCTGCCTTGATGCCCTGCTGATGCTGTTGGTTAACCATCTTTCGGTTCAAGTTGGGTTTAACCAGGTCTAGGCGAGTACGTAACAGTCTTCCTAGCAGTAACTGGGCCGGACTCTCACCAGTCGTTTAGTGAGGAGTGTTCCTATAGGCTATAAGAAACTTTGCCAACTTCTCCTTCACTGGCTTGGAGCTTTGAAACATGGCACGCAACGCTTGCTTGAAAGTCTGTACTAACCTCTCAGCCAGACCGTTAGTAGCCGGATGATATGGTGCTGATGTGATATGGCGGATGCCATTGGACTTGATGAAAGCCTGGAATTCCTCAGAAGCAAATTGAGGACCGTTATCGCTGACAATCTGTTCAGGAATTCCGAATCTGCCAAATAGATCACGTAGGACTTCGATGGTCTTACTTGTAGTGGTGGAACTCAAGGGAATCACTTCTGGCCACTTGCTGTGTGCGTCGACAACTACCAAGAACATTGAGTTCTGGAACGGACTGGCAAAATCGATGTGTAATCGTTGCCATGGGGCAGTGGCCCACTCCCACGGATGCAGTGGTGCTTTAGTAGGCATTCTCTGGTTGAGCTGACACCCATCACAGCTTTTCGCTAGCTCTTCCAGTTGGCCACTGATATTAGGCCACCAAATGTAGCTCCTCGCCAGTGCCTTCATTTTAACTACCCCCAGATGGCCATCGTGCAGCTCTACCAACACCCTGTCTTGCAGTTTATTGGGGATTACAACTCTGATTCCCCATAAAATGCAGCCTCGGTGAACCGTCAGTTCATTGCGCCGCTCGTAGTATGGCTTACCTCCATCTATGCGAACAGACCATCCTTTGACGATAGACTCGTAGACCCTTGCCAAGATTGGATCTCGACGTGTTTCCCTAGCAACTGCTTCACTGGTTACCGTTAGCAGCTCAAACTGGGTTGCGTGGAACACCGACGAATCCATTTCTGTCTCCTCCCTCTCTGTCTGCTGGAGTGGAAGCCGAGACAGTCCGTCAGCATTGCAGTGCTTCGTCGTGCTCTTGTACTCTATGTCTCTATGTCGTAGTCGAAACCGGCCAGGAACAATGCATAGCGCTGGAGTCTCGCAGCAGTCATGGCAGGAACTCCCTTCTTTGGGTGGAAAATGGCGGTGAGGGGTTTATGGTCTGTTACGAGCGTGAACCGCCTCCCATAGAGGTACACATGGAACCGTTTAACACTCCACACAATTGACAACGCTTCCTTGTCGATCTGTGCGTACTTGCGCTCCGTCTTGGTCAAAGATCGGGACGCAAAAGCTACTGGCCTTTCACTGCCATCAGGCATTACGTGTGAGAGAACAGCACCGATGCCGGTCGGCGAGGCATCAGATGCAAGCCTAACAGGCAATGCTGGGTCGTAGTGTGTAAGTACTTGCTCAGATGTAATCATGCGCTTAGCCTCGGTAAAGGCTCGCTCGCACTGTTCAGTCCACTGCCATTCGCTATCTTGCTCTAGCAGCTGGTGTAGTGGATGGAGAACTGTGGACGCATTGGGCAGGAAGCGGTTGTAATAGTTAACGAGTCCTAAGAATGAGCGAAGCTGTGACACATTCTCGGGGCTAGGCGCGTTGACTACTGCCTCAATCTTCTCTTGTGTTTTGTGGAGACCTTCGCTGTCAATCTCATGACCACGGAACTGAACTCTATCTCTGAAAAACTCGCACGTCTCTTTGTTTGCTTTAAGACCTGCGTCTTGTAGTCGCTTGAGGAGTTTCTCTAAATTCTCCAAATGCTCTTCATCTGTTTTGTCTGTGATGATCATGTCATCAAGGATACACTGGGTGTCAGGTACTCCCTGCAAAACCTGGTCTATGGCACGTTGCCAGATTGCTGGGCAAGAGGTGACGCCAAAAACCAGCCGATTGTATTGGTAAAGGCCTTTGTGCATGTTAATTGTGAGGTACTTCTTAGACTCCTCCGTCACTTCCATTTGGTGATAAGCTTGGTGCAGATCCAGTTTGCTAAAATGCTTTCCTCCAGCCAAATTAGCAAAAATATCCCCTTTTGGTGTTTTGCTAAGTTTAAGGGCTTTGATTTCACCCCAGTCCAGCTGAATTTTGGAAAGCCAATCACGCCCAAACAATGCTGGCCCTGGTGTCTCAACCACTTGTAGGGTGAGCTCTTTTTCTTGGCCCTTGAACTTGACATAACACTATCTCTCCCTTAGGCATTGTTTTCTCCCCAGTGTAGGTTTTAAGTGTGATGTCACTCTTTGCTAGTTTCACGTGGCCAAAACGTTCCTTATATTGCTTGTATGGGAGTACAGACACAGCCGACCCTGTGTCTAGTTCCATCTTGATCACCCTTCCCTGTACCTCAGGGCTGACCCATATCAAGTGATCCTTGTTGTCCATGTTATGAACCTCAAGGGATCCCAAGTAGTCATCACTATCTCCATCATCACTGTCCATATAATTAACTGGGGGTCGGGTACTCTGTGCTTCCCTTTCTTTGGCTTTACAGGCCCTTTTAATATGACTGGTCTTGTTACAGTGGTAACATTTTTCCCTTTTGAACGGACAGCCTTTCTGGTCATGATTGCCCAAACAGCGGTAGCAACTTTGCTCAGCGGACTCTTTATGGGATGGGAACTTTTTCTCTGGAGGCTTAGCTTCCCTCTTAGGTTTAAGCTTCTTGTCTGGCCTTGACTGGGATAACAAATCAACTGGGTCTGACTCTAATAAATCAACTGGGTTTGACTCTTTTCCCCCCTGGAGAGCTTCAACATCCTTGTACGACTGCTCGATGGCGATACATTTCGCTACAGCAATAGCAAATGTCAGTTCCTGGAGTTTGAGTTTCAAAAGCTCTGACATCATTTTCTTATCCCGAATTCCCGAAACCAATCTATCTCGGAGCCTTTCCAACCGCATGGCTTCATTAAACTTGCATTCAGACAGACAGACAGACAGACACCTTTATTTAGGTTGCGTTCCTTTGGGAGGATCCGGATCTGGATTTATGATCCAAGATCACTCAGATCATCGCGTACCAAAGGAACGGAACTTTGTTCCGTAGGATCAGTGTCGCGTTCCCGACTACGATGTGCGATCGGCCGAGAACCGCCGTTGAAACCTCAATGCCACGATATCACAATTACTTCTTTATTGAATTCACTTTCATGGCACGTGGTGGAAAAACTACAAAGGCGAGATATGAAAACTGTGGTTAAATACGGTATGAATTGGAGGAAATAAAATAATAAGACAATGAAAATCGCGATAACTCCACTGTCCAACTCCAGGCGAAGCAAAATACAAAGGAAAAAGACTAACTCCGTTGCACAGTAGCTTGTGTGCTTAAAAACTCCGAACTCCGAACTCCGAAGAAAACTGAAACCACCACGTGCATAGAAAATCTTATTACATAATCAGTGTTTAACGATTAACTAAGAAAAAGCAAAAACGGAAATTAGCGTGACTCGCGTCACACTCCTCGCCCAAGGATCTGCGTGGATCCTTGCTCTGTGACAGTTCTTCTTAGCGGACTGAGTGCTCATCAGAAGGAACCAGTAGTACTAATGCACCGATTGGTCGTTCGTAAGTCCTTTTCTGCCCATCTCTGCAGATCAGCACCGTCGCTCTTCAGACTCTTCCATCCTCGTTCTTGATCGCATGTACCACTCTGCCTAGTGGCCAATTGTTTCTGTGGGCTTGTTCATCCTTCATCAGCACAATGTCGTTGACAGCTAGGTTGCGGTGCTCCCGGTTCCATTTTGTCTTCACTTGTAAGTTCTGGATGTACTCTCGTCTCCACCTTATCCAGAACTGTTCAGCTAGGTATTGAACCTTCCTCCATCTCCGTCGGGCGTACAAGTCCTGTGAAACGAACTTTCCTGGGAGCGGTCCGAGCGGACGAGTCTTTTGCGTCAGCAGTGTTGATGGTGTTAACGGGAGAGGCTCATCTGTGTCGGACGGTATGGCTGTGATGGGTCGGGAGTTAACTATAGCAGCGACCTCCGACATCAAAGTAACTAACAGCTCGTGGGTCAGTTTCTGTACTCCGCTCTCTATCAACATGGCATCCAGGATGCGCCTAATCGTACCTATTTGGCATTCCCAGACCCCGCCAAAATGGGACGCGTGCGGCGGGTTGAACTGCCATTCACAGTCTAGTTCGGAAAGGTACCTCTCCACTGACTTCTTATCCATTTCGGCCAAGGCTTCGTCTAACTCGGACTTTCCACCAACAAAGTTACTACCTCGGTCACACCTCAATCGTGTGACAGGTCCTCGTATGGAAAAGAACCTTCTTAAGGCACATATGAATGAACTAGCGTCCATGGTCTCGAGGAGTTCGATGTGGATTGCTCTGCTGGATAGACACGTGAAAACCACACCCCAGCGTTTGCTGCCTGCTGCTCCTCCTCTAGTCTGCCTCGTCTGTACCGTCCACGGTCCAAACACATCGAAGCCGACGTTGGTAAAGGGGGGTCCAATCTCTGCTCTGTCTGGGGGGAGGTCTGCCATCTTCTGTTCCAGCATAGGACCTCGTAGCCTCCTGCAAGTAACGTACGAGCTGATAAGACTGGCCACAGCTCCGTGTCCACCCACAAGCCAGTATCCAGCATTTCGCAGAGCTCCGTGGGTAATCTGCCTGTAGGTCTAGTAAACACTAGAGACAACGAAGCCACAGTTCGAATGCACTACATTTAATCCTCTTACACGTAAACGCGAATAAAAATAAGCGTGATGGTAGCGGTGTGATTCAACTGAAGAAATAAACAAGAAAAAATGCCTAAGTACATAATATAACGACCAAAAACTGACGATATAAAGTATACTTACAAAACTGTGGCGATTTCCAACGGAACAAATTGCAGAATAATACTTTTGGTTCACAACAGTGAAATGCAACTTAGAAAAGCAGCAAACTTACTGCAGGCAGCTAACAAGCACTGCGAAAATAATTATCAAGACCGCTTATATACTAGAAAAACAAATTGCCATTACGTAATCCCCAGGAGTCACGGAAAAACGTGACACGCCCATAGCGTAGAAAGTTCTAGTCGCTACATAACCGGCCCCTGAACTAAACTGAGTTCACTAAGTAAATGTACTTAACGGCTAGAACTTGTATGATAATCTAATGTGAGTCTCCAAGTAAAATCATTAGTGTTCCACGAAGTCTAGTGCACAAATTTAACAAGCGATATAAATCAAATAGAGATCTTTAACTTTCTTGCTCGAGGAAACACAACTTTGAAATTGGCCTTGTCAATACAGACGACTTTGTGGCAACCTTGACCGAACGGACAAATCCATCCCTTCCTGGGTGGACTTCGAGAACGCGACCTAGAGGCCATTGGCCACGATGAACTCTTTCATCAGCGATGAGAACTAGGTCTCCAACAGCAAAATCACGACGTGGCTTGATCCATTTCTGCCGCTCTTGCAAGCTTGGTAAGTATTCCGACATCCATCTCTTCCAAAATACGTCCGCGAGGTATTGAATCTGCTTCCAGCGACGTTGGCAGTATAAATCATTCTTCTGGAAGGTTCCTGGCGGCAAATTTAAATTCGAACGGAGAAGTAACAAGTGGTTGGGAGTTAAAGGTTCTGTGTCGATGGAACTATCACTGTTAGGCGTCAAGGGTCGACCATTCAGAATTCCCTCAACTTCCGTCATCAATGTTCGCAGTGCTTCTCCAGAAACCAATTGCTCTCTAAGAAGGACTCTCAGAATCTTTCTTACTGAACGAATTACTCGTTCCCAGACTCCTCCCATGTGCGATGCTCCAGGGGGGTTAAACTTCCACTCGATATTCTTCTGGTGTAAAAACCGTTCAATCTTCTGCTGATTCCAGCTGTTTATGGCTTCACGGATCTCCCTCTCTCCGCCAGTCAAATTGGTACCATTATCGCTTCTTATCATCTTCGGCATTCCTCTTCTGCTAATGAATCTGCGAAGTGCGTTAATAAACGAATCCGTTTCAAGAGATTCGGTCACTTCAATGTGAGTTGCTCGCATCGTTAAGCAAGAGAAAAGACATCCATAATGTTTTACAGTACTTCTGCCTTGCTTCACGTACAATGGACCAAAGAAATCTATGCCAACGTAAGAGAACGGGGGCTCATCAGGAGTTAGCCTGTCGCTGGGTAAATCTGCCATTACTTGTTGGCCCTTCTGTGCATTTTGTTTTCGGCAGGTCAAGCAGTTACCAAGTACTCTCCGAACAGCAGCCCGTCCCTGGACAATCCAGTACTTCTGTCTTAAATTGGTCAGGACGTATTCTTGGCCTAGGTGTCCCACAGATTCATGGACATCCATAATAAGCAGTTTGGTAACATGGTGCTTGGAAGGTAACAGCAATTGATGTTTTGATTGGTACTCTAATGTAGAATACTGAAGCCTACCGCCAACTCTTAACATTCCT
>JAHPZR010032366.1:40000-41487 GCA_019787425.1 Platygyra sinensis | reverse complement strand
AGTGGAGAATGATCATCGCAGTAGATTTTCAAATTTAAACTATTGGAAAGAAGAAACCTGGAAAAATCAGGGCTTTAACCGGATTCGAACGCGCGAGCTCCGCGAACTACCGGTGCGTTGCCACACATTGGGAGCATATCAAATGTTGTCAACCATGAAAGATATCAGCATGAGCCTTGGGGAGGTCTCCATCCCCAGGTGTGCTGTAGTCCTATTGAAGGGACACTAACAAACTGTTGTTCAATACTCACCAATAGAAATACTTTGCCATCTTTGTCTGCAGACAAATAGTAGCGATCATTTTGGTCTCCTAATTTACATCTCATGGTACATATCAAGGGGCACTCACCACTATTAGTTTTTTCTATGTAGAATTCTAGAAAATAAAATGTTTTCAGTTCAGCACTATTCAACATAATCATAGTGAAATGATACTTTTTTGAATTTTTCAGATCAGAAAATATGACTTTCACGCTTCTTTAAAGTGTTAAAATGTAGTATCTAATATGTCCTTATTTTCGAACCAGGGATTGGTCATTTTAAATATCAGTATTTTCACTTAAATTCTTCGTTTTATTTATTAATTTAATTAATTAATCCAGTTATTTATTTATTTATTTATTTATTTGTTTTCGTTGTTGTTGCTGTTGTTATTGTTACAGTAGCCTGGAACATGAAACGGAATTTTAGAACCAGAGTAAATATTAAATTACTTTTTCTTGTGATGGGAATCTTCACGGATTTTACAACCTCGTTCCCAGGGTCCTCTCTCTTCCTAGAGAAAGAACCCTGGTTACGGCTGGTCACTTGTCTTCTAGATTTTAACAGATGCAAAGATGTGATTGAAGGGAGGGGCTGGAAAGTTAAAGTTTGTCTCTACTGAACTCACCTACTGAGCCCAGTACATAGTGGGATTTGTAAGAGTTTATTCGCCGCACGAGTTAAGTTCGAGTCACGAGTCAAGTTCGAGTCACGAGTCAGGTTCGAGCCAAGTTCCAAGTTTTTTTTTCTCGTTTTCTTTCTTTCTTTCTTTTGTTGTTGTTTTTTTTTTTGTTTATATCTTGGTGGCTGTCACTGTGATTAGTGCTTCCAAAATGACGTCTGTTCGAAATATTACAAACATTTTTTTTCCTGTCTGATGCGATCGCGATATGACCTTTGCTGGTAGCAGTATTTTTACTGAAATTATCCCAATTCCTTTTTCATTCTCACTAATTATGATTTTCGTGAATGGTTTACCCTGGTGCTATTGAGGAATGAAGCTGAAGCTACGGTCAGGTGTTTTTTTGCACCATTTTACATCCGAAGCACAAAGAAAGATGTTAAGTTAAAACAGTTGAGTTGTTAGTATTCAACACAAACAAAACCAAACTAGACATCCGCGGATAAAATGTGTTACTCCAGTAGAGCCGTACAGATTCAACTGGCCTGATTTAGCTATAATTATCCATTCTAAACCTTAAAGGCAGAGTTTAACTGTCCAGTTA
>JAHPZR010032366.1:27500-35000 GCA_019787425.1 Platygyra sinensis | reverse complement strand
TCGGCTCGCATTGAATTCCGTTCATGACGTCACAACTTAAACATTAACAACTTGCACAATAGTACAGAACCCCTGGGTCCAGAACAAAGTCCAGCAAAACATCTGTGCTACGGCATTTATTTTCCGGCTATTCTACGTTGTTATCGTCCATCGAAGTTAACACAACTTGGATCTTCTTTTGGATTAGCAAGCGTTTGGTCTCTTTCGCTTCGGACTTGTTGGCTTTCAACGTGACATTTACCCCGGAATAAAACGGTCTTGTCAATATTTTTATTGGGAGGTTTGAATCTTCTGATCTATAAGTTATAAATCGTAATTTGTTTTTATTCATGTAAGAAACTATTATGACGTTCCCGTTAAAGAAGAATGTTCGCATTTCAACTAAAGATGGCGGTATTTTTGTAAATACTATGGGTTAACATATGTACCAGAATGTTTGTGCTGTAGGTGAAAAGTAAAGTGTTCTACATTCAATTTAACAAACGTGTCAATTCGTTTTAGGGTGACCTACTTAAAAGGCTTTATAAGAAAGTGACTAAGTTGGGATCGCGAAAATTACATTTGCCAAGAACTGACTAAGATGGGGTCTGTAATTGGTCACAGAATAGACTATAATGGGGTAGGGGTTCTGAGAGGCCAGCGGCACATACCCAGCAAAATTTGACCCAAGTACCCCCACCCCCCCCCCCCCCCCCGGGATTTCACGGTTTTTTAATTTATTTGGTGTGAAAAAATGATTAAACTAATCCGAAGCAGCTTGTTGACAGCTATTTTTTTTTAAAAAAGCAGTGAAATATAAGCAAAGTTCCTGCGAAATAAACATCTCATACTCATAGAAGTTCAGGTAGAGACTAGAGACGAAGCACTGGTCAGGCAAGATCTTAAATAACGTAAAACTTGATTCCTTTTCAACATCTGTATGGCAGCACAACATTCACCTCCCTCACCCTCGGTGCGTTCGCATGGGTCGACACGTGACAAGGGTACTTTCTCGACTGAGGTAGAGAGAGGACCCGGGGAACGTGGTTAGGAATTTCACTGACTCTTCAGTTATGCCACTTTAAGCCGATGTCGTCATTCTGGCTCGTTCGATTTTCAGAAGAAGTGTTGACCACTTAAGGTAATTCCCTTCAAATTGTTTTACTATCAAACTTTTTTTGAAACTTGGCGTAATGAACATTCATGTTATGAACATAATAAAAATGCAATATAAAAATGAGGTCACCGTACTTGTTTACGCGTCAGCAGGCTCTTAAAATGGGGTATTTTTACTGGTTGCGCGTTAAAAGTTCGAATTACCTTCATACAGAAATAAATCTTGGTTACTTGAAACACACAAAGTTTTGTCTTGAAAGTAAAGCTTCATTTATTGACATAAGCAGTATTGCTTCATTTAAGCCGTTTTTGATTGCCTGGTTGAGGGAATATCGCACTTTTTCGGACAGTTCCGTGGTTAACTTGGAGTCCTCACCTTGGCCAAAGTACACCCAGTTGGGAGCTATTTTCCAAAAAAAATCATGCTCTTCTATCAAACTTTTTTTCCTCTTCAAATATGTTCTTCATTAGAATGTTCTTATCAAATACCTAAAAAAAAATCGGGGGTCACCGTGCTCGTTTAAGAGAAAAGGAGAATTTATTCCGTCATCGAGCTTAGTTGGAGGGAAATCTCTTCCGTTTTGCACGTGCACGCGCTCATGTGCGCGCGCTGATGACGCGAAAATCGTGCGCAGTAGGGATGCGCTATGCAAAACTAAAGGCGGCGAGACACGAGATACAAAAACCCTCAACTTATCGCGCAACATTGTTTCGTTGCAAGTTTTTGTCGATGTTTCCCGTTTTTCACCTTGCGTGATCAAACATTTGTTGCGGGTTGAAAAAAGTTGTTGCGAAAAGTAGAGCGCGGGTCTACTTTGAGCAACAAATTTTGGCTTTGTTGCTCGTTTTTCATCAAACTCACAACTTGTCGCGCAACAAATCTTCTCGTGCCCTAGCAAATCAACCAATCAACGCGCCGCATTTCTTCAACCCGCAACAAATGTTTTTGTTGCCGGTCAAGTTGATCACGCAAGGTGAAAAACGGGAAACATCGACGAAAACTTGCAACGAAACAATGTTGCGCGACAAGTTGAGGGTTTTTGTATCTCGTATTTCGCCGCCTTAAGGAATTACCTTAATTGAAGTAATAGTTATGAAAACATTTTTTGGTATCAGACCCACTTTGGATGAAACGCTTTCCTAACGTTTACCTGCTCTTTTATCATCTGTGCGGGTTCCTGTAAACGTCACCGGAACATGTGCTTGGTCCACATGGCCATTTCCAACCTCGGCCTTCAAGAGATTTCCACCTTGTTGGTGTTCGTGTATATTTAGACGAATTGCAGCTTGAATTCCCGCTGCCTGTTAAAGGGAAAAAATAAACGTTTGTTTGGATATGTACTTGTTCAAACAATCCACTTGTACTTCATAGCCGGTTGGAGATATGATAAAAGGACATTTTCAACGAACTACTCTCAGGCAACCAACCAAACAACTGTTTTCTACGCGTACCTCAGACATGTCTCTCAAGAAAGTGTTCTTCCCAACTGGATAACCAGTGTGTAGCTTTTAAAGTAGATTGATAGCTGTAGTACGACAGAATTCTGATCTGGGGTTGTATTTATTGAAAGGTTCCGTGCAGGAACTTGGTTGATTATGCAAATTGAAGCTCGGGGATTCCCCGAAGTCGCGCGCTCTACGAAGACTGAAATGATAAAGACCGAAAACATATTACTCGCACAAAGATTTCGCGAGCTTTCTCGTTGATCGTGTCAAACCGGTTTTTTTATAAGCTGCAGGAGAATGTGCCATGCTAGTGGGGAAAGCCCCAGATTGTATCACAGAAAAGAGAACATATTGTAACGAGGAGCGGATAGACCACAGAGTCCACAACCTGAACTAATTTAATGCACTGAGCAAACAACAACATTACAAGATGGCTGACCCCACGAAAACTTGTCACGTGACGCGCAAGGCAGGAAACTGGACTTGTTCTCTATGTAAGCGCACTCGTTACACATATATCGCCGAGAATTTGAAAAGCGCCATGCCACTCTACGAAAGAAAGGATCAGAAATAGCCAAAAAAAGGGTTTTGGTTTTTCTAGAAGGCTAGTAAAACTTTCTTTAAGAAAATGAAAAGGTAGAACTTTCCTTTTTATGAGTTATAAAATTAGCATTAACGTATCGGTTAGGTCGCTTGATATGCATCATACGAGCTGCATGGAAGACAACACTACAGTTTATCGTGCAATTCTGTACAGGATTACTAACACAAATACTCTCGTAGAATGTATGAATTTCAAAGAGCCCAATACAGTGTACAAGTTTTAAAGATCTAGAAGATTCTAAGTATCTGAAAGCTTCTAAGTATCCGATGAAAACACTGAGATGAATAACAGTTTTAATTTAGGAAAAAAAAGTTACGAGATATTTGTCGTGTTTCGCTATTTGTATAAAACACGATATACGTAGACTATGAAACACAAAACCAGTTGAGCACGTGATTTGTTCCGTAAATATAAAAGGGTTCACTAGTTCAATGAGTATTAAATTTTACTGGTATCTGATATCAGCTTAAAAATCATAAAAATTACAATTTCCTCGATTGTGATTGGTTTAAAAAAACTCCTATTTCCCACTAATGCACTTGTCAAGCTGTTATCGGACAGTTTGTTATCGGACACCTTGTTATCGGACAGTTTGTTATCGACAGTTCAATAAGCCAATCACATTCAAAGATGTAGTTAAAATTAACCAATCACATTTAAAGTTGTGGTTTAAAACAACCAATCACAACCTTGGTTTCAATCACCATAGAAACAAGTGTACAAACTCCTAAATTGGGGCTTTCTTCAAAATGGAGAATTTTTTCCCCTGAACAATGATTGTTTTAGAAGACAGAAGTGATTATTTTATCCTATGGCACAAATGTTTATGCGAACTATCAGACGAGTTCCTTTGTGGATATGTTAACATGTTCAGATGAAGTTCAGCCATCCACAGCATTGTTTATCGCTTCGCAACAACCGCGGCAAACGGAGGTAAACATCCACCCGGCTGTAATACCACTGCACAGTACGCTAGTATTTCCTCCCTCGAAATCCTCATTTTGTTCAACAAAATCAAATACAGGAACAATGACAGTAGGACCAAGCCAAGTTTTCCCCTTGTATCGGACGGAGAAATTTCAGAAATAAATAATAGTAAAACCACAGCTTCCCAAAAACATCGCTCGAGCAACTAAATCATGGATGCAGCATAGGGAGAACGTTGTAAAGCCAAAAACATTAATGCATTTAACTGGCCAGTGCAAAGACGAGAATTGTTTCTCATTGCTAGCGGATACGTGCCTGTACAATCCAGCTCGATATCTGCGATTTCTTCGACATTCCCTTTGCAGAGTTCGGTGCCTGCAGCCTCAGCAAATCCACCAGCTGTAGGAGACTGTTCGACCAGCAGTTTCCAATCAGTTCAAACCAAGTTCTTCATTAGCGAATGTAGCAGAATTCACCGCTATGCCGTCGTCCAAATACAGCATGGCTACAAAAATCTCTCGGCGCCATTTTAAATTTTCAATAAACAGTTCAGTGTGTTTAAAAAACACCAGCAACTTAAGAAAATCCCGTCTCAAAAAGCCAAGGAAACGAAGAATCAGAATTGACTCTGGCTCTGATGTTTACAACTTGAAGTGAGCTGTCTATTGACTCAGCTTAAAAACCTTGCATCTTGCTGGAAAAACTGCCTCTGGCAAGCGTTCGTAATATTTAACCAAATTCCGCAAAGTTCTGCGCAGTTGAGCGTTTTTCATGCCATGGTTGCGTTTTTTGACTGACATAAGACTTGTTTTTCGCTCGTCACTTGGCAACCAGCAAATCCATTTTGACTGTTGTCGATTTCAGAGCGACATTAAATGCAAATTTTCCCTTTATTTCATAACTTTGCTATTCTTCTTTTCTCGGAAATTGTAATTTGTTATGATTAATTGGTAATAAGACTTCGTGTCGTCCAATTCTGTCTGTAATCATACTCGTGATAAACAAATCGGACTCCCGCTGCGCGGGTCGTCCGATTTTTGTTATCACTCGTATGATTACATGACCGAATTGGACTTCCAACTCAGGCCTATTTACCATTACTTATCGATAAATTCTTTAGGCTCGTCGTCGTAGAATCGAAGGAGAACAATTAAGTTTACTAGACAAAGGGGTGTCAGTAAAACGCGGGGTCGGGGTCGGGGTCGGGGTCGGGGTCGGGGTCGGGGTCGGGGTCGGGGTCGGGGTCGGGGTCGGGGTCTCTTTTCTTTATATATTTTTTAAGTCTTTTTTTTTTCTTTCTTTAACCCAAATTCTGATTTCTCGCAAATTGCATCAGCTGTGTATCATTACAACATTTTCAGATATAACAAAATAACAAAAAGATGTGGTGGATCGGCAATTCTTTTCGCATGATCCCAAACAGTCTAAGCCTGAACAATTTCAGTTAAGGACAGTCGAATATAGCAAGCCGTAAAGTTCTTTTCTAGTTCAACACCAATTTCTGCCAAAAGAAGTCCCAAGTCGAGTTCAGTGGAAAAGTTAAGTGAAAGCTGAACTTACCATGAACACAACGGTTTTGCCTCCCGGTGAGAACCTCGTGGGAAACGACCTTGAGTTAAAAACGTGCAAGAATTTTAAAACATCGGGGGTCCCTGCTACCAAAATATCATATTAATAAAAATATGTAGGGCTGCGTGGCCCAAACAAAAGAACTTTAAATTGACGAAAATGTGAAATAATGAGAATTGCCTTTATTTTTGTGTATTTTTCAAAGGCACTGAACGACAAATGAAACTGCTTGCCGCTTAACTGAGTTAGAATCCCCCAGGTGAAATGATGCCAGAACTCTAGGGATCATGTGATCATGCGAGCAGCATCTGGAGGTCACGTACGCTTTGGAAAAAGTTTTAAAAAAATCGCAGTTGTTCGAAAATTCGAATGATCCTATATAATTTGATGCCAATGTTGAAACTTGTGAATACAGTAAGATGGAACAAATTATTTTGTTCATGAAAATCGTGAATCGGTAATATTTGATAGTCTACCTGTAGGCGTTGGAGTTTTTCTTCGGCGAGATAATCCGGTGTTCGCTTTTCGTGGCCGCCATTTTGGATAATACGCGACGCGGAGGAGCGGGGCGAGCGGTAGTTGACAAAAAGGTGACGCGCGGGGAGGGGGTGGGAGGCGCGAAAAGAGAGAGGGAACACCTACTGAAGAACTATACCGGTGAGTCTCAACCCATTGACCATGACGCTTAACGGTGACATGTCACGCACTCGTTGTGGACCAATCAAAATCAAGTAATGGCCCCATTGTTTGAGAACTGCCAAGCTCTTCGAGAAAAACAAATCCGCGTGGTTTTGAAGTTGTCAAAGGTGCTTTCCATTATACCAAACTGATCAGAGATCAGTGGGAATACCTGAGGAAAATGGAACACGACATGCTCTTGGCATTTAAATTCTTTTTTCCGAATTCCCTAATTGGGGCAAAGAACCGGTTTGTCAAAACTGGAACGGCGAATTTCGGTCGGAATATTCCGACCGAAATGTGTGGACCCCCACCAGAGGTGATCGCGAATATTCCGGTCAGAAGAAACCGAAAAGGACCTTTCCATTTGAATTACGACCGAAATTTCCGGAATCTTTGGTATAATGGAAAGCAACCAAACTCACGTGTAAATTTTTTTGTCATGGAGAATGGAGCTATATGAAACACCCAAAAATCAGCTAGCGCAAACCGCGAAAATCCAAAGGAAGAGTGTAGATTTTGCAAAACCAAATTAGTTATTAGATACTGAAAAACTGCTTATATTTCTACCTAAAATATATTTGCAGTCTCGAAGAGAAAAGAGTACAGCGACAAGCCAGAATTTCGAAGTCTCGAGAAAACTTCAAGCCAGTTTTGCACTGAGCTCGCTTTCAATGTGGCAAAATCGAATAAATCATCTGAATTTGCAAGCCATGCGGTAGGAATTTGAGGAGCACGTATTGTTTCTACAAGCGGCTGAAATAGGTGGAAGAAAACGAGAGGGCAAACGCTGGTAGTATTAGTTGCGAAAAGAGAGGTTTAATCGAAGATTCAGTGCACACTTTCAGGAACATCTTCAAATTTAGTCAATATTTTGCAACTGACTGATATTCTTGTGGTCGCAAGGTGCAAAATTCTGTTTGTGATTGATACGGTCACAGTTTCGAGCCCCTGTTGAAGGAAAATGTATGGCAAAGACAGGCCAATGCTTGTCAGAAACCAAATTTCTTTCGAATTTCAGACGTCGGTAATCGGTAGCTTTCCTTGTAGCTGTTTACGAAGAGAAATGAGTGCACAAAAACACCTTTTTCCCGTCCACGTTTCCACTGTGCTGACTCGTCTACTACAATCAGTGATATGCGCTTGTGAAGTACAGAACTGAAATCTTTAAGGGCATGAAG
>JAHPZR010032366.1:10000-20000 GCA_019787425.1 Platygyra sinensis | reverse complement strand
GCTTGTTTTATCAAATTCTTTGCAGTAAAACAGAACATCTCTTCATCCTCTGTTGACAATCAAGGGTGCCCAGTAAATGCTAGCCTGTGTAGCTTGCAGTATGCTTTGAATGAACAACAGACAAGTACAAAGCTTTCACACACTTGATTCTCACAGAACGGCCGTCAAAACTTCGGAACTAGCGCCGCCGAAAAACATTCTTGTCTTCAAATTACTAGCCCACTTGCAGGCGGGTTATTGGGGGTTTCATCGCGGTAAACCCGTTCCGTTCACTAATCGGGCGCCATCTTGGATTTTTGAGGCGCGCGTTCCCGGGTACGAGCGGGCGAGCGCAAAAATCGAGGGAGGGGGGGGGAAGGGGAGGGGAAGGAAAAACCGTCTGCTGGAAGACTAGGCCTTGCTCAGAACAAAATTTGAATCCCGTCCGCCAGCAGACGGGATTTCTGATTGGTCAGGGGAACGATAGCTAGCTATGATAAAGAGCAGATGCTTTAGAATTTGTCACACATTCTAGAATCATGGCGGACTTGAAAGAAGCAGTAAGGAAAGCGTTATTATTCTTGGATTTCAAGGGGAAAACGATCGTTTTAAAGACCGAACAGGAAAAGGCTTTGTACAGCCTTCTTGAAGGAAACCACGTTTTGGCAGTTTTGCCAACAGGTTTTGGAAAATCCATGATTTTTACGATGTTTTCTGTTGCTGCTCAAGAACAAACACCGGAAGCAGTTTCAGTGTTGGTAATATCGCCGCTCAACAGTATAATCACACGACCAAATCGCTGATCTCGAAGGATTATGCGAAGCAGCAGAGCTTAAAGCAGACAACTTAACTGCAATACTGAAAGACCGGCCACATTTATCTTCGCTTCGGCCGAGAAAGTCCTTTAAGAACGGTTCCTTCATGCCCTTAAAGATTTCAGTTCTGTACTTCACAAGCGCATATCACTGATTGTAGTAGACGAGTCAGCACAGTGGAAACGTGGACGGGAAAAAGGTGTTTTTGTGCACTCATTTCTCTTCGTAAACAGCTACAAGGAAAGCTACCGATTACCGACGTCTGAAATTCGAAAGAAATTTGGTTTCTGACAAGCATTGGCCTGTCTTTGCCATACATTTTCCTTCAACAGGGGCTCGAAACTGTGACCGTATCAATCACAAACAGAATTTTGCACCTTGCGACCACAAGAATATCAGTCAGTTGCAAAATATTGAGTAAATTTGAAGATGTTCCTGAAAGTGTGCACTGAATCTTCGATTAAACCTCTCTTTTCGCAACTAATACTACCAGCGTTTGCCCTCTCGTTTTCTTCCACCTATTTCAGCCGCTTGTAGAAACAATACGTGCTCCTCAAATTCCTACCGCATGGCTTGCAAATTCAGATGATTTATTCGATTTTGCCACATTGAAAGCGAGCTCAGTGCAAAACTGGCTTGAAGTTTTCTCGAGACTTCGAAATTCTGGCTTGTCGCTGTACTCTTTTCTCTTCGAGACTGCAAATATATTTTAGGTAGAAATATAAGCAGTTTTTCAGTATCTAATAACTAATTTGGTTTTGCAAAATCTACACTCTTCCTTTGGATTTTCGCGGTTTGCGCTAGCTGATTTTTGGGTGTTTCATATAGCTCCATTCTCCATGACAAAAAAATTTACACGTGAGTTTGGTTGCTTTCCATTATACCAAAGATTCCGGAAATTTCGGTCGTAATTCAAATGGAAAGGTCCTTTTCGGTTTCTTCTGACCGGAATATTCGCGATCACCTCTGGTGGGGGTCCACACATTTCGGTCGGAATATTCCGACCGAAATTCGCCGTTCCAGTTTTGACAAACCGGTTCTTTGCCCCAATTAGGGAATTCGGAAAAAAGAATTTAAATGCCAAGAGCATGTCGTTGTCCATTTTCCTCAGGTATTCCCACTGATCTCTGATCGCCAGTTTGGTATAATGGAAAGCACCTTTGACAACTTCAAAACCACGCGGATTTGTTTTTCTCGAAGAGCTTGGCAGTTCTCAAACAATGGGGCCATTACTTGATTTTGATTGGTCCACAACGAGTGCGTGACATGTCACCGTTAAGCGTCATGGTCAATGGGTTGAGACTCACCGGTATTAGTTTCTTCAGTAGGTGTTCCCTCTCTCTTTTCGCGCCTCCCACCCCCTCCCCGCGCGTCACCTTTTTGTCAACTACCGCTCGCCCCGCTCCTCCGCGTCGCGTATTATCCAAAATGGCGGCCACGAAAAGCGAACACCGGATTATCTCGCCGAAGAAAAACTCCAACGCCTACAGGTAGACTATCAAATATTACCGATTCACGATTTTCATGAACAAAATAATTTGTTCCATCTTACTGTATTCACAAGTTTCAACATTGGCATCAAATTATATAGGATCATTCGAATTTTCGAACAACTGCGATTTTTTTAAAACTTTTTCCAAAGCGTACGTGACCTCCAGATGCTGCTCGCATGATCACATGATCCCTAGAGTTCTGGCATCATTTCACCTGGGGGATTCTACATCAGTTAAGCGGCAAGCAGTTTCATTTGTCGTTCAGTGCCTTTGAAAAATACACAAAAATAAAGGCAATTCTCATTATTTCAGATTTTCGTCAATTTAAAGTTCTTTTGTTTGGGCCACGCAGCCCTACATATATTTATTAATATGATATTTTGGTAGCAGGGACCCCCGATGTTTTAAAATTCTTGCACGTTTTAAACTCAAGGTCGTTTCCCACGAGGTTCTCACCGGGAGGCAAAACCGTTGTGTTCATGGTAAGTTCAGCTTTCACTTAACTTTTCCACTGAACTCGACTTGGGACTTCTTTTGGCAGAAATTGGTGTTGAACTAGAAAAGAACTTTACGGCTTGCTATATTCGACTGTCCTTAACTGAAAATGTTCAGGCTTAGACTGTTTGGGATCATGCGAAAAAAATTGCAATCCACCACATCTTTTTGTTATTTTGTTTATATCTGAAAATGTTGTAATGATACACAGCTGATGCAATTTGCGAGAAATCAGAATTTGGGTTAAAGAAAGAAAAAAAAAAGACTTAAAAAATATATAAAGAAAAGAGACCCCGACCCCGACCCCGACCCCGACCCCGACCCCGACCCCGACCCCGACCCCGACCCCGACCCGACCCCGCGTTTTACTGACACCCCTTTGTCTAGTAAACTTAATTGTTCTCCTTCGATTCTACGACGACGAGCCTAAAGAATTTTATCGATAAGTAATGGTAATAGGACTGAGTGGAGTCCAATTCGGTCTGTAATCATACGAGTGATAACAAAATCGGACGACCGCGCAGCGGAGAGTCCGATTTGTTTATCACGAGTATGATTACAGACAGAATTGGACGACACGAAGTCTTATTACCAATTAATCATAAAAAATTACAATTTCCGAGAAAAGAAGAATAGCAAAGTTATGAAATAAAGGGAAAATTTGCATTTAATGTCGCTCTGAAATCGACAACAGTCAAAATGGATTTGCTGGTTGCCAAGTGACGAGCGAAAAACAAGTCTTATGTCAGTCAAAAACGCAACCATGCATGAAAAACGCTCAACTGCGCAGAACTTTGCGGAATTTGGTTAAGAATTACGAACGCTTGCCAGGGCAGTTTTTCCAGCAAGATTCAAGGTTTTTAAGCTGAGTCAATAGACAGCTCACTTCAAGTTGTAAACATCAGAGCCAGAGTCAATTATGATTCTTCGTTTCCTTGGCTTTTTGAGACGGGATTTTCTTAAGTTGCTGGTGTTTTTTAAACACACTGAACTGTTTATTGAAAATTTAAAATGGCGCCGAGAGATTTTGTAGCCATGCTGTATTTGGACGACGGCATAGCGGTGAATTCTGCTACATTCGCTAATGAAGAAACTTGGTTTGAACTGATTGGAACTGCTGGTCGAACAGTCTCTACAGCTGGTGGATTTGCTGAAGCTGCAGGCACCGAACTCTGCAAAGGGAATGTCGAAGAAATCGCAGATATCGAGCTGGATTGTACAGGCACGTATCCGCTAGCAATGAGAAACAAATCTCGTCTTCACTGGCAGTTAAATGCATTAATGTTTTGGCTTTACAACGTTCTCCCTATGCTGCCATCCATGATTTAGTTGCTCGAGCGATGTTTTTGGAGGCTGTGGTTTTACTATTATTTATTTCTGAAATTTCTCCGTCCGATACAAGGGGAAAACTTGGCTTGGTCTACTGTCATTGTTCCTGTATTTTGATTTTGTTGAACAAAATGAGGATTTTCGAGGGAGGAAATACTAGCGTACTGTGCAGTGGTATTACAGCCGGGTGGATGTTTACCTCCGTTTGCCGCGGTTGTTGCGAAGCGATAAACAATGCTGTGGATGGCTGAACTTCATCTGAACATGTTAACATATCCACAAAGGAACTCGTCTGGATAGTTCGCATAAACATTTGTGCCATAGGATAAAATAATCACTTCTGTCTTCTAAAACAATCATTGTTCAGGGGAAAAAATCTCCATTTTGAAGAAGCCCCAATTTAGGAGTTTGTACACTTGTTTCTATGGTGATTGAAACCAAGGTTGTGAATGGTTGATTTAAACCACAACTTTAAATGTGATTGGTTAATTTTAGACTACATCTTTGAATGTGATTGGCTTATTGAACTGTCGATAACAAACTGTCCGATAACAAGGTGTCCGATAACAAACTGTCCGATAACAGCTTGACAAGTGCATTAGTGGGAAATAGGAGTTTTTTAAACCAATCACAATCGAGGAAATTGTAATTTTTATGATTTAAGCTGATATCAGATACCAGTAAAATTTAATACTCATTGAACTAGTGAACCCTTTTATATTTACGGAACAAATCACGTGCTCAACTGGTTTTGTGTTTCATAGTCTACGTATATCGTGTTTTATACAAATAGCGAAACACGACAAATATCTCGTAACTTTTTTTTCCTAAATTAAAACTGTTATTCATCTCAGTGTTTTCATCGGATACTTAGAAGCTTTCAGATACTTAGAATCTTCTAGATCTTTAAAACTTGTACACTGTATTGGGCTCTTTGAAATTCATACATTCTACGAGAGTATTTGTGTTAGTAATCCTGTACAGAATTGCACGATAAACTGTAGTGTTGTCTTCCATGCAGCTCGTATGATGCATATCAAGCGACCTAACCGATACGTTAATGCTAATTTTATAACTCATAAAAAGGAAAGTTCTACCTTTTCATTTTCTTAAAGAAAGTTTTACTAGCCTTCTAGAAAAACCAAAACCCTTTTTTTGGCTATTTCTGATCCTTTCTTTCGTAGAGTGGCATGGCGCTTTTCAAATTCTCGGCGATATATGTGTAACGAGTGCGCTTACATAGAGAACAAGTCCAGTTTCCTGCCTTGCGCGTCACGTGACAAGTTTTCGTGGGGTCAGCCATCTTGTAATGTTGTTGTTTGCTCAGTGCATTAAATTAGTTCAGGTTGTGGACTCTGTGGTCTATCCGCTCCTCGTTACAATATGTTCTCTTTTCTGTGATACAATCTGGGGCTTTCCCCACTAGCATGGCACATTCTCCTGCAGCTTATAAAAAAACCGGTTTGACACGATCAACGAGAAAGCTCGCGAAATCTTTGTGCGAGTAATATGTTTTCGGTCTTTATCATTTCAGTCTTCGTAGAGCGCGCGACTTCGGGGAATCCCCGAGCTTCAATTTGCATAATCAACCAAGTTCCTGCACGGAACCTTTCAATAAATACAACCCCAGATCAGAATTCTGTCGTACTACAGCTATCAATCTACTTTAAAAGCTACACACTGGTTATCCAGTTGGGAAGAACACTTTCTTGAGAGACATGTCTGAGGTACGCGTAGAAAACAGTTGTTTGGTTGGTTGCCTGAGAGTAGTTCGTTGAAAATGTCCTTTTATCATATCTCCAACCGGCTATGAAGTACAAGTGGATTGTTTGAACAAGTACATATCCAAACAAACGTTTATTTTTTCCCTTTAACAGGCAGCGGGAATTCAAGCTGCAATTCGTCTAAATATACACGAACACCAACAAGGTGGAAATCTCTTGAAGGCCGAGGTTGGAAATGGCCATGTGGACCAAGCACATGTTCCGGTGACGTTTACAGGAACCCGCACAGATGATAAAAGAGCAGGTAAACGTTAGGAAAGCGTTTCATCCAAAGTGGGTCTGATACCAAAAAATGTTTTCATAACTATTACTTCAATTAAGGTAATTCCTTAAGGCGGCGAAATACGAGATACAAAAACCCTCAACTTGTCGCGCAACATTGTTTCGTTGCAAGTTTTCGTCGATGTTTCCCGTTTTTCACCTTGCGTGATCAACTTGACCGGCAACAAAAACATTTGTTGCGGGTTGAAGAAATGCGGCGCGTTGATTGGTTGATTTGCTAGGGCACGAGAAGATTTGTTGCGCGACAAGTTGTGAGTTTGATGAAAAACGAGCAACAAAGCCAAAATTTGTTGCTCAAAGTAGACCCGCGCTCTACTTTTCGCAACAACTTTTTTCAACCCGCAACAAATGTTTGATCACGCAAGGTGAAAAACGGGAAACATCGACAAAAACTTGCAACGAAACAATGTTGCGCGATAAGTTGAGGGTTTTTGTATCTCGTGTCTCGCCGCCTTTAGTTTTGCATAGCGCATCCCTACTGCGCACGATTTTCGCGTCATCAGCGCGCGCACATGAGCGCGTGCACGTGCAAAACGGAAGAGATTTCCCTCCAACTAAGCTCGATGACGGAATAAATTCTCCTTTTCTCTTAAACGAGCACGGTGACCCCCGATTTTTTTTTAGGTATTTGATAAGAACATTCTAATGAAGAACATATTTGAAGAGGAAAAAAAGTTTGATAGAAGAGCATGATTTTTTTTGGAAAATAGCTCCCAACTGGGTGTACTTTGGCCAAGGTGAGGACTCCAAGTTAACCACGGAACTGTCCGAAAAAGTGCGATATTCCCTCAACCAGGCAATCAAAAACGGCTTAAATGAAGCAATACTGCTTATGTCAATAAATGAAGCTTTACTTTCAAGACAAAACTTTGTGTGTTTCAAGTAACCAAGATTTATTTCTGTATGAAGGTAATTCGAACTTTTAACGCGCAACCAGTAAAAATACCCCATTTTAAGAGCCTGCTGACGCGTAAACAAGTACGGTGACCTCATTTTTATATTGCATTTTTATTATGTTCATAACATGAATGTTCATTACGCCAAGTTTCAAAAAAAGTTTGATAGTAAAACAATTTGAAGGGAATTACCTTAAGTGGTCAACACTTCTTCTGAAAATCGAACGAGCCAGAATGACGACATCGGCTTAAAGTGGCATAACTGAAGAGTCAGTGAAATTCCTAACCACGTTCCCCGGGTCCTCTCTCTACCTCAGTCGAGAAAGTACCCTTGTCACGTGTCGACCCATGCGAACGCACCGAGGGTGAGGGAGGTGAATGTTGTGCTGCCATACAGATGTTGAAAAGGAATCAAGTTTTACGTTATTTAAGATCTTGCCTGACCAGTGCTTCGTCTCTAGTCTCTACCTGAACTTCTATGAGTATGAGATGTTTATTTCGCAGGAACTTTGCTTATATTTCACTGCTTTTTTAAAAAAAAATAGCTGTCAACAAGCTGCTTCGGATTAGTTTAATCATTTTTTCACACCAAATAAATTAAAAAACCGTGAAATCCCGGGGGGGGGGGGGGGGGTGGGGGTACTTGGGTCAAATTTTGCTGGGTATGTGCCGCTGGCCTCTCAGAACCCCTACCCCATTATAGTCTATTCTGTGACCAATTACAGACCCCATCTTAGTCAGTTCTTGGCAAATGTAATTTTCGCGATCCCAACTTAGTCACTTTCTTATAAAGCCTTTTAAGTAGGTCACCCTAAAACGAATTGACACGTTTGTTAAATTGAATGTAGAACACTTTACTTTTCACCTACAGCACAAACATTCTGGTACATATGTTAACCCATAGTATTTACAAAAATACCGCCATCTTTAGTTGAAATGCGAACATTCTTCTTTAACGGGAACGTCATAATAGTTTCTTACATGAATAAAAACAAATTACGATTTATAACTTATAGATCAGAAGATTCAAACCTCCCAATAAAAATATTGACAAGACCGTTTTATTCCGGGGTAAATGTCACGTTGAAAGCCAACAAGTCCGAAGCGAAAGAGACCAAACGCTTGCTAATCCAAAAGAAGATCCAAGTTGTGTTAACTTCGATGGACGATAACAACGTAGAATAGCCGGAAAATAAATGCCGTAGCACAGATGTTTTGCTGGACTTTGTTCTGGACCCAGGGGTTCTGTACTATTGTGCAAGTTGTTAATGTTTAAGTTGTGACGTCATGAACGGAATTCAATGCGAGCCGACTGTTAGATATAAAAACAACAGCACGAACCATTTTTTAACCGAGAATCTTCTTAATTTTAAATTCCTGCTTACCAGA
This sequence comes from Platygyra sinensis, assembly GCA_019787425.1. Taxonomy (NCBI): domain Eukaryota; kingdom Metazoa; phylum Cnidaria; class Anthozoa; order Scleractinia; family Merulinidae; genus Platygyra; species Platygyra sinensis. Next base: position 11,538 of record JAHPZR010032366.1, on the reverse strand, counting down.
ATTTTGTTATCCCAGAAATCCCGAAAATTTGCGACCCCATTCTAGTAACTCTTTTAAAAATGTAACCCCATTATAGTCAATCCAGTCGTGAAAATGCGACCCCATCCACCGGCACATCCCCATTAGCCCCTTATAAGGGAGTACCCCCCCCCCCCGGGCGTGAAATTATCGATGGGATGCATTCAACTAGGAGCTACTTTCTTGACCGAAAATTGACTGGATTTTGAAAACGTTCTCTATAAAATTACATAATGCAAGAGAATCGAATGACCGTCAAACTTTCGACTGAATGAAGTCAATCAAAATTTAAAGCTAGTCTCTTTGCAGAACACTGAACGTATCAAACTCTAAACCAATGCATCAAAATTTCCTTCGTGAGTTGCCGACCGAAAAATATAAGCTGCTTAAATTTAGCACGCAGACGTTATTAATGTCAAGTTCTTCGCAGATTTTTTTCGCTGCATGAGAAGGGAATGACCGTCAAACTGTCAATCGTAGAAATTCAAACAAAACCAAAACTACTTAACTCTAAACGAATGAGTAAATACCGAGTGAAAAGTATAATTAAATTCAACGCGCGGTCCATTCATTGTTGTGGTCTTCATTTCCAAGTTCTTTGCCAATTTTTTCGCTGCCACAAATTCAAAAGACCGTCTAACTTTCGACGGGAAAAATTCAGTCAAATGCAAAGCTAATCTTTAAGCCAAGCATTGAATGCATTAAACTCCAGTATCGAATGTGTCAATACCTTTCGCTGTGAGTTTTGTCGATCCGCAACGGGAGGGTTACAAATCGAGTTTACTCGTCGCACGAGTCAATTTCGAGTCGCGAGTCAAGTTCGAGTCACGAGTCAGGTTCCAAATTTGTTTTCCAAGTTTTTTTTTAGTTGTTGTTTTCGATTACACTAATGATTTGAGAGCAGTAACCAGAAATATTAACTTCCCAATTGGCGACATTTTTCATTCTCGATCAAAAGAGCCATTACCGCTGCGTATTGCCGTTGCTTCACCAAGAAACACGACAACTTTCATTAGTATATACACACTCAGTGATCTTGGTGTTTTAAGCAATCTGATTGGTTCGCTATCCCTGGCTAATGAGCATTATTCACCCCCTACCGAGTGAAAAATGCGTAAGCCAAACAAAAATAAAGCATACTTTTGATTCACACTGATTTGAACGGTGTTTAAGGACCATTATTCTAGACTGTCACGAGGTTTTTTCGAAGATTAACTATAGATTTTCCATGTTCAAAGATTCTGTAAATACATGTGAAGAGTGATCATCGCAGCAAATTTTCCAATTTAAGCAATTGGAAAGAAGAAGCCTGAAAAAAATCAGGGCTTCAACGGGATTCGAACCCGTGACCTCCGCGATACCCTGATTTTTTTCAGGCTTCTTCTTTCCAATTGCTTAAATTGGAAAATTTACTGCGATCACTCTTCACATGTCTCTACATCCGCAGTACAAATATGAATTATTTCATATATACTTCACATCACTTCACTGCACGGGAAAATATGAACTCAATAAATTGA
>JAHPZR010032366.1:0-5000 GCA_019787425.1 Platygyra sinensis | reverse complement strand
ACGGCTGATGTCCGGTTTTTTTCTTGCTTGCTTTCTGGTTAGGCAGTTTGTGTAGTAAGTGGATGTAGACATAGTTACCCCCTTCCCCCCCCCCCCCCCCGCCCCCGGCCTGCCCCTATGTTTAGTCCCTACCCACAATGCTCTTTTTAATTCAAATCATTCAAGTTTGAAATCAATGCGCGCCTAAAGCTGGTTTCGGTGTCGTGTAGCAGTTTACTTTTAGATGGGACAAAATTATTACGATTGGCAAAGTCTGCATCGCCCAATATCGTATTGTATTCTCGTTTCATTTGGCTAAACGGATCCATCACCCTGATCCGGGCTGAGACAGAAAGGACGATATTGTTGGCTTTTCTAAGGTGACCACTAAGTCTTTGGCCTCGGAACAGGCTCTTAGGAGTCAAGTGAATTACGGTGAGAGCAAACTTGCAGGTGAACGTTGACCCGGACCAAGACTGAAAACAGGGTAAATGTGGTTTCTCTTTCGACGAATTTTATTGTTTTTAATTGCCGAGTAGTAGAATGAGCCCTTATCTTTGCTAAGTAAACCCTGTTCTCAAAAGTCCAGGCATACACATGACTTGTGGTAGCATCTTTGTTACTGTATTTTTAATAATGAAAACTCTGTTGTCTCTAATACTCTATTTATAAACACTGAAAACATGCTAATTGACAGGGTTTTTCACTTCTGGGGGGCAGGGGGGACAGGGTAGGGTTGACTGCCAATAACATAATGTATATGACTTAATGCCTCACGATTTTCCACACACTAACTCAAACTGATCAAACTATTCAACTTCTCTTTCTTACTAGAAATCAAATGCTGATGATCCTAAAGATAAGAAGTTCATGTTTGAAATCAAAATTGCTAGTGATGGACGACACTTCAGCACGATCAAGTCATTGAGCACCGGAATGTTTCTTGCCAGCGACAGAGAAGGAAATGTATCTTTGAAGAGATTTAACGAACAACCTAAGAATGTACAAAACTGGTTTCATTTCTTGCCTCACCTGGAAGACTTGAAGTACTGCAGAAAGACTTAAACTGAAATATTTGGTGTGAGTAACTTCAATTATGACAGCATACAGTTCACAGCTTCATATAGTCTGAGGTGGAAGCATGTTAGCGTTCAAATTGAACAATCAATATGTTCAATTATTATCGTCTTGAATCAATCCCGTTTTCTGCATGTTTGTTAAATTATGCAGCATTTTAGCATAGAATTGATGAAGCCCATAGTAATTCCCATGTGGAATCAAAGCAAAACATGCATGTATTCAAACAAACTCAAACTGAGACTTTTGCTAATGTTTGAGGTTAGGTTATTGGTATAGGTATTCTCTGACCACGAATAGTCAGAGCCATGACAATTTTTACATTACATTTACCTGGCAAAACAATTCGTCATCAGATTCCACAACACGTATGCGACGTTTCTAAACTTGTTCATATATAAATATTGCTACAGGACTGAACAAAGTTTTAACTGTGTGCAAACGCAGTCCACTAATCATTCTTCCATCCTCTCAATCTTTCCCCTTCCTCCGTCAATAGACCCCATCGCGGTTTTCGACGCCACCTTGACGGGTAAGCAAAGCGGTCAGAAATTATGGCGTTTCTATGGGAGCCCGAAAGCAAATAGGTTTTTGCAAAATCGAATTTTACACATATTGTTAATCGCAATGTTAAAATACTAGGTGGAAGATTATATTCATGAAGTTTGAGAAATGTAGATTGGCTTGAAGATGGTCAGTTAAATTTTTAGTTTTCAATTCATTTGTCTGTAATTTTGGCTGGGTAGCCACGGTTCGCGGGAAAAATATCACTAACAAATGTATGGAAAATAAGAAAATTAACTGAGCCTACATCTTTAAAACTTGGTGAGTACAATCTTCTGCCTAGTATTGTAACGTTACAATTCACAAATTGTGTAAAATTCAATTCTCGAAAAAGTTGTAGGTCATCGGATTCCCATACACTGCACTGTAATTTCTGACCGCTTTCCCTTTCCGACAAGATAGCGTCAAAAACCGTCATAAGGTCTATCAAAATAGTGCACTCAGCTATATTTACATATGTACATAGCTATATTTAGCGGGAAATGTCTGCAAAGCCTGACAAACTTCAAAGGAACAAATAATGGTTCCAAGATTGATGTTTGAAGGTCCACATAATCCAAACGCTTTGAATTAGCAAATTGATGTCAGTTTTTCATGCGTCTGTTCTGTTCTTGATAATGAATGTCGTCATATCATTGTCAAATTAAGTAGCTGTGGATCCACGGGGCGATAGCCGAGTGGGATCCGCAGACTACTTTGACGATGTTTATGACGAAATGTAATGTCAATAACAGGGACACGAACGCATGAAAAACTGAGGTCCAACGTGCTGTTTTACGAATACCAAATGGCATAATTGTGTCGCTCTCGCTTGTTTGTCACATCGCATAAGTTTCATCTTCATCAATGTTCCTGTCTGTTTTATTGACTTAGAAAAATTAACCAATGAGCGCGCGAGAATTTTCGGCAGTTACCGTAACAAAAACACAACAACAATTTCGCTTGAGAGAGGAAGCGGCCGCTCCAGGATGGAAGTTTCGCCTATACTAGTGGCTTTGCCATTGTCTGCCTTTATTTTCACAAATTCCACCTGGAAACAAATGATACTAAGAACTCGAATGGCCATTAGGTACAGAGAAGGCAAGAACGACTTATATCTCTGTGTAGAAAGCGCGGGAAGCTATTACTTCGTGTAAATTAAATGAACATTGACGTTAACATCTTTTGTCATTAGTACATGAGAGGCAAGTAAGGAAATTGACCATTTGAAAAATTATTCATGATACACAGAAATGCTCGAGTGCTTGCGATATTTTTAGAGGTGTATTATTTAAGTTGGGATACATATGATAATCTGCCATTAAACGTTCTTTTTCTCCCCAGAGAGTGTGTTCACGTGACGTCATCAATTCTAAAGAACCCACTAAAGGTTTTATCCTCATCAGGCATAATAGGTACCTATTTATATCTGATTACAGCTTTCCAGCTCAATAGCGTCCTGCTTTTCGAATTCCACCATTTTGAATTTCAAAGATATACCGTTGCGTTTACACAAAGCTAAGATCGCTTTTGTCGAAAAACATTTACTTATCTCGTGATTATTAGCCATTTTAGGAGTTAAAATATTAGAAAAAGTCCTTGTGTAGATAGCCAAAGTAGGCTCCAGATATTTACATTATTTTCCAACCGCCATTTGGAGGATTAAGGAGGTGCTCCAACATGACAGCTCCACACTAGGCTCTATAATTTTGCGCGGTCTTCGTTATTTATCATCTATAATAACACAATTTCTTGACTTGATTTTAATTCTTATTGCGTGACAGAGTGTTTTATTGTTACGCAATAGCAAATGAATTCAAACACCATTCAGCAAATATAGTCAAGTAATTGTAACATTAAAGAGGATAAATAGAGAATACAGTTCTCCAAGTTGAAGAAGTGTACGTTGTCCCTAGTTTAGATATATTCGTGGAAAATGTTCCGCGCAAGGAGCCGCCATGTTTTTGTTTCCTTTTTGGTACACCAATATGTATGGCAAGCCAAGCATGACAAAAGTGGGTTGAGTTGAAAATCACCTATCGAGTCTCAGTGATCGATGTGTGAGAATGAGAAATCACTGTGCGAGATTGGAAAATCGGTACGTGAGATTAGAAAATCACTGTATGAGAAATTAAAATTGTTATACGAGAATAAAAAAATGTCATGCGAGATCATAAGTACCAATCCAGAATGAAAAACTGCCATGCGAGATTTAAATTAACTGTTGAGAATGAAAAATCGTTGTGTGAGAAAAAGAAATCACCATTCGAGATTATCGATTGTTTTTTTTCTGAGCCGATGATGCATAACCAGTCAGCGGAGAGTATTTTGGCGGTCAGTATAAAACATGGACTGCGGACTACGGACTACGGACTACGGACTACGGACTGGGTATAAAACACGGACTCAGGTATAAAACGCGAACTAAGCATTACGGACTGGGTATAAAACACGGACTGAGTATAAAACGCAGACCGAGCATTACGGACTCGGAATAAAAAACGAAGAAAGCTTCTACATTGAATAAATTCTCGAACGTTTTCACAAATAGAAGCTATCTGTATAAATTATAGAAGTCTCATTTCCCGAAAGTTCCCGCTCATACGGGTTTAACCATACTCAAGAGAAAATGATGGGATTTTCTCTTGCCATACTCGATTGCCGAAAAAGAAATAGAAGACACTGAAAGTCACAACCGACGAGCTGTATGAATTTTCGAATGATTCAAGCCATGATTAAATGTTTTGAAAGATCAACAGTCGAGAGAATTGAGGAGAATTCGAACGACATGTCCCGCTGTTCATTTGTACGATCATGTATTAAATAAATACACGTAATTACGGCCACGGCGAAATGAGGAACAAAACGTTGATAAATAGAAGAAACAACATTACACAAGGATGGCAGTTCTACACGCTTAATATCGCCTTGGAAAAGGCAGGGACAAAGAAAAGAAAAAAAAGTTCTTACAACACGGGGTATTCGTATTTGGTCACCCACCCAAGTACTATCCCCGCCGAACGGGGCTTAACTTTGTTGAGCAGACGAAACATGTTGCTGTCCTTGTGGTATAGTGACTCACCCAAGATGGCCGGCATTGGAGGTGATGGCTGCGGTATATAGTTTCATATATTAATTCTTCTTTTCTTAAGTTTCGATTTCCGGTAAGACAGTACACGAGGAGATGTAACGCTGTTGAAAACATTCACATTCACAAAGTTATCGGTCCGTGAGACCGAATTATCTTCGTCCGAGAGACCGAGGCAATTATTTCGAAAGTGCCGCTTGTCGGATCACCAAAGCATATTCCTCTAACTTTTTGTTCTCTACTTTCCCAGCCATGCAGTATCAGATTTTTTTTTCTCTTTTTATACCTTTTCTCATCTTAGTCGAAGCAAGAC
>JAHPZR010032365.1:15000-23269 GCA_019787425.1 Platygyra sinensis | reverse complement strand
TTGCGCGGAACATTTTCCACGAATATATCTTAAACTAGCTCTGGCAACAACGTACACTTGGGCTTCTTCATACTTGGAGAACTGTATTCCTCTAATTTATACCTACTATAATGTGTACAAGTACTTGACTATATTTGCTGAATTGTGTTTTGAATTTCATTTGCTATTGCGTAACAATAAAAACACCCTGTCACGCAATAAGAATTAAAATCAAGTCAAGAAATTGTAGTTATTATAAGATGATAAATAACGAAGACCGGGGGGGCGCAAAATTATAGCGCCTAGTGTGGAGCTGTCATGTTGGAGCCCCTCCTTAATCCTCCAAATGGCGGTTAGGAAAATAATTTAAATATCTGGAGCCTACTTTGGCTATCTACACAAGGACTCTTTCTAATAATTTTAACTCCTAAAATGGCGATAATCACGAGATGAGTAAATGTTTTTTCGACAAAAAGCTGAGATCTAGCTGTTGTGGTCACCGCAACGCTAAGATCTTGAAATTCAAAATTGCGTGGGAATTTGAAAAGCAGGACGCCATTGAGGCTGCGAAAGCTGTTAAACAGATATAAATTAGGGTACCTATATAGCCTGATGAGGATAAAACCTTTAGTGGTTCTTTAGAATTTGGGATGAACGTTCCCGTGAAGCCCTCTCTGGGGAGAAAAAGAACGTTTAAATGGCAGGTTATCATAATGTATCCCAACTTAAATAATACGACGCCTAAACATATCGCAAGCACTCCAGAGCCATTTCTGTGTCTCATGAATAATTTTTCAAATGAGTCAATTTCCTTACTTGCCTACTCATGTACATAATTGGCAAAAGAGTGTTCACGGTTCAATGTTCATTTAATTTACCCCCCCCCCCCGAAGTGATAGCTTTCCCGCGCTTTTCTACACAGAGATATTAAGTCGTTCGTGGCCAGTCCTCTGACTACCTAATGGAATTCGATTTCTTACGAATCAGTTGTTTCACAGTGTGAGAATTTTGAAATAAAGCAGGACACTGGCCAAAGTCATATAGGCGAACTTCCATTGAGCGGCGCGCTTCTTGTTAAGGCGAAATTGTTGCTTTTTTAATACGTTTAACTGCCGAAATTCTCGCGCGCTCATTGGGTTAATTTTGATAGTCAATAAGCCAGACAGACATATGAAGAGTGAAACCATAATGCGATGGCGACAACGAGCGAGAGCGAACAATTTGACATTTGTTACCGTAAAAAGCAAGTTGACTCAGTTTTTCATGCGTCTGTCCTGTTATTGACAATACAATTCGTCATAACATCGTCAAAGTAGTCTGCGGATCCACTCGGCTATCGCCCCGTGGATCCACAGCTACTTAATTTGACAATGATATGACGACATTCATTATCAAGAACAGAACAGACGCATGAAAAACTGACATCAATTTGCTAATTCAAAGCGTTTGGATTATGTGGACCTTCAAACATCAATCTTGGAACCATTATTTGTTCCTTTGAAGTTTGTCAGGCTTTGCAGACATTTCCCGCTAAATATAGCTATGTACATATGTAAATATAGCTGAGTGCACTATTTTGATAGACCTTATGACGGTTTTTGACGCTATCTTGTCGGAAAGGGAAAGCGGTCAGAAATTACAGTGCAGTGTATGGGAATCCGATGACCTACAACTTTTTCGAGAATTGAATTTTACACAATTTGTGAATTGTAACGTTACAATACTAGGCAGAAGATTGTACTCACCAAGTTTTAAAGATGTAGGCTCAGTTAATTTTCTTATTTTCCATACATTTGTTAGTGATATTTTTCCCGCGAACCGTGGCTACCCAGCCAAAATTACAGACAAATGAATTGAAAACTAAAAATTTAACTGACCATCTTCAAGCCAATCTACATTTCTCAAACTTCATGAATATAATCTTCCACCTAGTATTTTAACATTGCGATTAACAATATGTGTAAAATTCGATTTTGCAAAAACCTATTTGCTTTCGGGCTCCCATAGAAACGCCATAATTTCTGACCGCTTTGCTTACCCGTCAAGGTGGCGTCGAAAACCGCGATGGGGTCTATTGACGGAGGAAGGGGAAAGATTGAGAGGATGGAAGAATGATTAGTGGACTGCGTTTGCACACAGTTAAAACTTTGTTCAGTCCTGTAGCAATATTTATATATGAACAAGTTTAGAAACGTCGCATACGTGTTGTGGAATCTGATGACGAATTGTTTTGCCAGGTAAATGTAATGTAAAAATTGTCATGGCTCTGACTATTCGTGGTCAGAGAATACCTATACCAATAACCTAACCTCAAACATTAGCAAAAAGTCTCAGTTTGAGTTTGTTTGAATACATGCATGTTTTGCTTTGATTCCACATGGGAATTACTATGGGCTTCATCAATTCTATGCTAAAATGCTGCATAATTTAACAAACATGCAGAAAACGGGATTGATTCAAGACGATAATAATTGAACATATTGATTGTTCAATTTGAACGCTAACATGCTTCCACCTCAGACTATATGAAGCTGTGAACTGTATGCTGTCATAATTGAAGTTACTCACACCAAATATTTCAGTTTAAGTCTTTCTGCAGTACTTCAAGTCTTCCAGGTGAGGCAAGAAATGAAACCAGTTTTGTACATTCTTAGGTTGTTCGTTAAATCTCTTCAAAGATACATTTCCTTCTCTGTCGCTGGCAAGAAACATTCCGGTGCTCAATGACTTGATCGTGCTGAAGTGTCGTCCATCACTAGCAATTTTGATTTCAAACATGAACTTCTTATCTTTAGGATCATCAGCATTTGATTTCTAGTAAGAAAGAGAAGTTGAATAGTTTGATCAGTTGCGTTAGTGTGTGGAAAATCGTGAGGCATTAAGTCATATACATTATGTTATTGGCAGCCAACCCCACCCTGTCCCCCTGCCCCCCAGAAGTGAAAACCCCTGTCAATTAGCATGTTTTCAGTATTTATAAATAGAGTATTAGAGACAACAGAGTTTTCATTTATTAAAAATACAGTAACAAAGATGCTACCACAAGTCATGTGTATACCACATTTACCCTGTTTTCAGTCTTGGTCCGGGTCAACGTTCACCTGCAAGTTTGTTCTTACCTAATTCATTTGACTCCTAAGAGCCTGTTCTCGAGGCCAAAGACCTAGTGGTCACCTTAGAAAAGCCAACAATATCGCCCCTTTCTGTCTCAGCCTGAATCAGGGTCATGAATCCGTTTAGCCAAATGAAACGAGAATACAATACGATATTGGGCGATGCAGACTTTGCCAATCGTAATAGTTTTGTCCCATCTAAAAGTAAACTGCTAAACGACACCGAAACCAGCTTTAGGCGCGCATTGATTTCAAACTTGAATGATTTGAATTAAAAAGAGCATTGTGGGTAGGGATTAAAAAATTGGGGCAGGCCGGGGGGGGGGAGCCGGGGGGGGGGGTGGTAACTATGTCTACATCCACTTCTATACAACTGCCTAACCAGAAAGCAAGCAAGAAAAAAACCGACATCAGCCGTGAACAACACAGTTAACAAGCTAATATAAGACCGGGCAAGTTGTGAAAAGTTACACAAAAAGTTAACGTTTGCCGACCCGGTTTTCATAGCTTCAGGTATATATATATCAATTGAAAGTGGAGAATGATCATCGCAGTAGACTTTCAAATTAAAACTATTGGAAAGAAGAAACCTGGAAAAATCAGGGCTTTAACCGGATTCGAACGCGCGAGCTCCGCGAACTACCGGTGCGTTGCCACACATTGGGAGCATATCAAATGTTGTCAACCATGAAAGATATCAACATGAACCTTGGGGAGGTCTCCATCCCCAGGTGTGCTGTAGTCCTATTGAAGGGACACTAACAAACTGTTGTTCAATACTTACCAATAGAAATACTTTGCCATCTTTGTCTGCAGACAAATAGTAGCGATCATTTTGGTCTCCTAATTTACATCTCATGGTACATATCAAGGGGCACTCACCACTATTAGTTTTTTCTATGTAGAATTCTAGAAAATAAAATGTTTTCAGTTCAGCACTATTCAACATAATCATAGTGAAATGATACTTTTTTGAATTTTTCAGATCAGAAAATATGATTTTCACCTTCTTTAAAGTGTTAAAATGTAGTATCTAATATGTCCTTATTTTCGAACCAGGGATTTGTCATTTTAAATATCAGTATTTTTCACTTAAATTCTTCGTTTTATTTATTAATTTAATTAATTAATCCATTTATTTATTTATTTATTTATTTATTTATTTGTTTTCGTTGTTGTTGCTGTTGTTATTGTTACAGTAGCCTGGAACATAAAACGGAACTTTAGAACCAGAGTAAATATTAAATTACTTTTTCTTGTGATGGGAATCTTCACGGATTTTACAACCTCGTTCCCAGGGTCCTCTCTCTTCCTAGAGAAAGAACCCTGGTTACGGCTGGTCACTTGTCTTCTAGATTTTAACAGATGCAAAGATGTGATTGAAGGGAGGGGCTGGAAAGTTAAAGTTTGTCTCCACTGAGCTCACCTACTGAGCCCAGTACACAGTGGGATTTGTAAGAGTTTATTCGCCGCACGAGTCAAGTTCGAGTCACGAGACAGGTTCGAGCCAAGGTCCAAGTTTTTTTTCTCGTTTTCTTTCTTTCTTTGTTTGTTTTGTTTTTGTTTATATCTTGATGGCTGTCACTGTGATTAGTGCTTCCAAAATGACGTCTGTTCGAAATATTACAAACCTGTCTGATGCGATCGCGATATGACCTTTGCTGGTAGCAGTATTTTTACTGAAATTATCCCAATTCCTTTTTCATTCTCACTAATTATGATTTTCGTGAATGGTTTACCCTGGTGCTATTGAGGAATGAAGCTGAAGCTACGGGTTTTTTTTTGCACCATTTTACATCCGAAGCACAAAGAAAGATGTTAAGTTAAAACAGTTGAGTTGTTACTATTCAACACAAACAAAACCAAACTAGCATTACCAGAAATCGCGGACATTACGAGCCCGCTAAAAATTGTCAGCGGTATATCATGTTACACACTAGAACAATAAAATCTGATATGGCGGCGCTTATCGCTCTGTCCGAAAGGAAGCGTGTTTCTTACGATGTGCTTCACAGGTTAAGCACTGTTGATATATTGTATGCCGAGAATAGGAAAAAGAAAAGATCTTCCTTGGGTTCTTGATCCGTTGTCCTTGCTTATTTTGAACCATTGACCAGGAACCCAAAAATTAAGAAGGTCAATGTAGTTCAACTCATTTCTTCTCTCGTCTTTGATTCCAACAAGCTCATGCCATTTCTTCAGAATTGGATATGGGATGTATATTGACAGAGCAATTTCAGCTTGTCTACTGTGCTGCTGATGTATATAAGACAACGGGGAATCAGTGACTTGAAGTTTAAAATCAAGGGCTTTCTTTTTGAAATCGAGCAAAACATGAGACATTCTCAGTGCCGGAATTCAATAAGTGAATTAAGTCTTCCCATATATTACCATTCGTAATTTCGCGCGATTTTTCGCATTTTTGAGCCTGTAGATATTTAGACAGCGGTAGAACATGTGAAACTGCCAGGAGGCTAAGCTGAAGTAAATATGGTGGATTTTTGCGCGATGGAAAGTGGTTGTTCTTCGAGTTTCTTCGCATCCTGCAGGACATTTGTGCGCCCAGAGGAAATCTATATCCATTCGTGATTTAGCCCTTTTTCGGTGCCGGTTGGCGGCCTGCTGTTTTATCATGAAAGGCTTTATTTGACTTGCTTAAAACGATTGTGATTTGAAGAACATTTTGAGGGGTCCGCACCGATGGAAGTATGAAACACACGGAAAGCTCAAAGCTTTGAAGTCAAGGTAACTGAAGGATTTTGATGAAACTAGTAAGCAAGCACAACCGTAAATCCTTTTTATTTTGGTGCTAGTTGGCGGCTCGAAGAATAAACGAAACAGTAAAAAAACCTTCGCTTCGTAGTGCAGTTGCATATTATTTATCAGCAAAAGGTCGGCACATAGAATTTAATATATTTAAAAAGGCAAAATTTGAGATTTTGTTTTAGATCCCATACATTTCTTTATAACATCGGGAAGCCATTTTTTAAGTTCTATTTGATTGACGGGCGGTATTCGTGACGCAATGTGACTCGGATTTCTGGTAATGACATCCGCGGATAAAATTTGTTACTCCAGTAGAGCCGTACAGATTCAACCGGCCTGGAATAAAAATATCTTGAACAATCAGTTTTCTAGGCGTCCGTGTATTTTCTGGAAGTCACGAGTACTGTACCCTGGGTACCAGAGGTTTTTCTCGCGCGGCGGATGGAAATGGAGGCCGAAGGCCGTTGGCACGAGCGGCGAAGCCGCGAGAAAAACCTCTGGCTCAAAGCGGCTCAATTCACCGTGCTCGTTGAACTTTGATCAATTTTATCGGATTATATTTAAACCAATCACAGCGAGGATCACCCACTGTGAACACGTGGACTTTCACGTGAAGACATGACAGATGGCATGTGGAGTGCGATGATTACATAACGTTTGGTTTGCTTTCATGGCTTTCCCAGGAATTAAAACTACTCCGGTGAAAAAAGTTTCCTGATTCGAAGGCTTCGCTGTCGTGCCGTTTATGTGACGCGAATGTTATGTGTAATGGTGGATATTACAGCCTTTCATCGGAAAATGCTAAAAAACTGAAGATTTGCGAAAGAATCTCGACACTTTTGACTGTCGAGGACGACAATCTGTCCGTCGGGCCGCGTATTCTTTGTAATAAGTGCTACCGACGGATCGAAAAACTCGAGGCGACTGTCAAGGAAGTGGCAGATTTAAAAGAATATAACGAAAAAAATATTATTCGTTGGCAAGGAGAAGCTACAAATGGTGAACATGCACGTTCAAAACGTTGTTCAAGCTCGTAGTCAACAGACTTGCGCGTAAAGAGCTATATTTTAATCCTGTGGTACCAGAACGAGCAAAGGAAGAATAAACCCATACATCGAGCTCGAGGAACATAAGTTCGATCAGATAGCTGCAAGAAACTTGCAGTGGAAATGAGCCAAAACAAAACACTAACACATGGCAAATCACAGAGGTGTCACACTCAACGAAGCGACATGCAGATAGCGGCTTAAAATTCTGTGTAAAATTCCTCCGAATAACACAACATGAAGTGCCCTTCATAAACACGATTGAAGCGACAAAAAGGTCGAGTGACCTAACAGGGCAAATATACAAATGTCACGAACCGTAGAAGTCGTGTAGGCTAGTCAATTCCATTTTGCACTAATTAAAATAGCAGTGATTTCCCGAATCCCGTCGGTAAAACCGCCAACACATCATTGCTGCGTATAAAATTCGCAATTCCATCCATTTTGCTCTGCACACCGTCGAACGTTTCAAGAACTTTTGTTATGGCTTTTTCCAGATCTTGATTACTTACAAATCTTTCAGCCACTAACGAACGTCCGCCAACTCCAAGCAACAAATATTTCACACGCTTCTTCTATTCTTAGAAGCCAATCACCGTGTCTTTTAGATTAGAAAACCCTTGGGAGGTCATTAGGAGCCAATCAGCTTTCTAGTCCAGATTCTGGACTTTTTAGATTAGAACTGCCTTGTCATTGGCTCGGCGCCCTCAAAGAAATCGCGCTCTGGTCCAGAGGTTTTTCGCGCGGGTCACAATAGAGACATGACCGAACCGACAGATCTGACCGACACCGGAAACCGCGCAAGAAAAACCTCTGGCACCCAGGGCACGAGTACTGGGGATCTCTCCAGATCGAACTGAATGTGAAAGTGTTGGCGTGCAACTGAACTTATATTGAGAAGTGGCTATTGTTGGTTTTGTGAAATTGTGCAGCCCTTTCTGTTGTAAAAAAATAGACAGCTCAGTTTATCATTTTATCCCTTTACAATGGTTTTTAAAAGTGGTTTTGTTCTGTTATGGCGAAAAAAAAGTTGTTTACATACCTTCTTACACGGCGTGCAGAGCCTCTTGTTTCGCGATTAAACTATACATTCACACGTATGGGTCAAAGCACACAAAATCATTCCGAGATCCTTGAAATAATTTTTGTTTAAAGACTTAAAGAGAAAGAGAAAAAAAAATGAAATGAGGTATTATCTGGCTACAACATTTTTGAGTCGATATGAAAATCAAACATGCCTCCACATTTTGCCCGCGAGGGAATAGAATTTATTGTGTTTATCTTCGGCTCCCTGTGGACGCAACAAGATGGCTCTGGTGCGAAAGTTTAATATTCCTGGCTTCAACTCCCTTCACCGTCTGTTTT
>JAHPZR010032365.1:0-7500 GCA_019787425.1 Platygyra sinensis | reverse complement strand
TCAAACCCAAAAAAGTGAATTCCGATGCTTTTTGCCATAAAATCAAGCTTTAAATTTCCCGCCTTGGCCACGCCCAATACAGATGACCGCGTAATGATAGATTGGTGACGAATCACGTCACTTCAGGAATATCTCAAAGCTTTATGCTTTTATTTTGCTTACTTGACCACCGAATTGCTTCGTCAACTTCAATTAGTTTGTTTTTTGACGAGGAAAACTCCTCACCACTACTGAAACAACAATTACCTAAACTAGAAGGATCTCGTGATTCCTGACTTGACGTCACGACCCATTCAGAAACCCAGACCCTTTTCTGCGCTGACTCACGGTCAACTTCATTGGGCGTGGCTGAAGCGTGAACTTTAAGGCGATATCTTAGAGCGTTAAAATCTCAGAATCCAATTTTTTCTTAGAATACCTTTTTCCACAGTATAGAGCTACCATAACTTTAAAAACGCTGTTGGCCATATAGACACTTTAAATATTAATACAGTTTCTAAGGATATTAAGGCCTCAAATTTGCACATACCTGAAGAACATGTCCCATTTACCTGATATACCGGAAAAACAGACGGTGAAGGGAGTTGAAGCCAGGAATATTAAACTTTCGCACCAGAGCCATCTTGTTGCGTCCACAGGGAGCCGAAGATAAACACAATAAATTCTATTCCCTCGCGGGCAAAATGTGGAGGCATGTTTGATTTTCATATCGACTCAAAAATGTTGTAGCCAGATAATACCTCATTTCATTTTTTTTTTCTCTTTCTCTTTAAGTCTTTAAACAAAAATTATTTCAAGGATCTCGGAATGATTTTGTGTGCTTTGACCCATACGTGTGAATGTATAGTTTAATCGCGAAACAAGAGGCTCTGCACGCCGTGTAAGAAGGTATGTAAACAACTTTTTTTTCGCCATAACAGAACAAAACCACTTTTAAAAACCATTGTAAAGGGATAAAATGATAAACTGAGCTGTCTATTTTTTTACAACAGAAAGGGCTGCACAATTTCACAAAACCAACAATAGCCACTTCTCAATATAAGTTCAGTTGCACGCCAACACTTTCACATTCAGTTCGATCTGGAGAGATCCCCAGTACTCGTGCCCTGGGTGCCAGAGGTTTTTCTTGCGCGGTTTCCGGTGTCGGTCAGATCTGTCGGTTCGGTCATGTCTCTATTGTGACCCGCGCGAAAAACCTCTGGACCAGAGCGCGATTTCTTTGAGGGCGCCGAGCCAATGACAAGGCAGTTCTAATCTAAAAAGTCCAGAATCTGGACTAGAAAGCTGATTGGCTCCTAATGACCTCCCAAGGGTTTTCTAATCTAAAAGACACGGTGATTGGCTTCTAAGAATAGAAGAAGCGTGTGAAATATTTGTTGCTTGGAGTTGGCGGACGTTCGTTAGTGGCTGAAAGATTTGTAAGTAATCAAGATCTGGAAAAAGCCATAACAAAAGTTCTTGAAACGTTCGACGGTGTGCAGAGCAAAATGGATGGAATTGCGAATTTTATACGCAGCAATGATGTGTTGGCGGTTTTACCGACGGGATTCGGGAAATCACTGCTATTTTAATTAGTGCAAAATGGAATTGACTAGCCTACACGACTTCTACGGTTCGTGACATTTGTATATTTGCCCTGTTAGGTCACTCGACCTTTTTGTCGCTTCAATCGTGTTTATGAAGGGCACTTCATGTTGTGTTATTCGGAGGAATTTTACACAGAATTTTAAGCCGCTATCTGCATGTCGCTTCGTTGAGTGTGACACCTCTGTGATTTGCCATGTGTTAGTGTTTTGTTTTGGCTCATTTCCACTGCAAGTTTCTTGCAGCTATCTGATCGAACTTATGTTCCTCGAGCTCGATGTATGGGTTTATTCTTCCTTTGCTCGTTCTGGTACCACAGGATTAAAATATAGCTCTTTACGCGCAAGTCTGTTGACTACGAGCTTGAACAACGTTTTGAACGTGCATGTTCACCATTTGTAGCTTCTCCTTGCCAACGAATAATATTTTTTTCGTTATATTCTTTTAAATCTGCCACTTCCTTGACAGTCGCCTCGAGTTTTTCGATCCGTCGGTAGCACTTATTACAAAGAATACGCGGCCCGACGGACAGATTGTCGTCCTCGACAGTCAAAAGTGTCGAGATTCTTTCGCAAATCTTCAGTTTTTTAGCATTTTCCGATGAAAGGCTGTAATATCCACCATTACACATAACATTCGCGTCACATAAACGGCACGACAGCGAAGCCTTCGAATCAGGAAACTTTTTTCACCGGAGTAGTTTTAATTCCTGGGAAAGCCATGAAAGCAAACCAAACGTTATGTAATCATCGCACTCCACATGCCATCTGTCATGTCTTCACGTGAAAGTCCACGTGTTCACAGTGGGTGATCCTCGCTGTGATTGGTTTAAATATAATCCGATAAAATTGATCAAAGTTCAACGAGCACGGTGAATTGAGCCGCTTTGAGCCAGAGGTTTTTCTCGCGGCTTCGCCGCTCGTGCCAACGGCCTTCGGCCTCCATTTCCATCCGCCGCGCGAGAAAAACCTCTGGTACCCAGGGTACAGTACTCGTGACTTCCAGAAAATACACGGACGCCTAGAAAACTGATTGTTCAAGATATTTTTATTCCAGGCCGGTTGAATCTGTACGGCTCTACTGGAGTAACAAATTTTATCCGCGGATGTCATTACCAGAAATCCGAGTCACATTGCGTCACGAATACCGCCCGTCAATCAAATAGAACTTAAAAAATGGCTTCCCGATGTTATAAAGAAATGTATGGGATCTAAAACAAAATCTCAAATTTTGCCTTTTTAAATATATTAAATTCTATGTGCCGACCTTTTGCTGATAAATAATATGCAACTGCACTACGAAGCGAAGGTTTTTTACTGTTTCGTTTATTCTTCGAGCCGCCAACTAGCACCAAAATAAAAAGGATTTACGGTTGTGCTTGCTTACTAGTTTCATCAAAATCCTTCAGTTACCTTGACTTCAAAGCTTTGAGCTTTCCGTGTGTTTCATACTTCCATCGGTGCGGACCCCTCAAAATGTTCTTCAAATCACAATCGTTTTAAGCAAGTCAAATAAAGCCTTTCATGATAAAACAGCAGGCCGCCAACCGGCACCGAAAAAGGGCTAAATCACGAATGGATATAGATTTCCTCTGGGCGCACAAATGTCCTGCAGGATGCGAAGAAACTCGAAGAACAACCACTTTCCATCGCGCAAAAATCCACCATATTTACTTCAGCTTAGCCTCCTGGCAGTTTCACATGTTCTACCGCTGTCTAAATATCTACAGGCTCAAAAATGCGAAAAATCGCGCGAAATTACGAATGGTAATATATGGGAAGACTTAATTCACTTATTGAATTCCGGCACTGAGAATGTCTCATGTTTTGCTCGATTTCAAAAAGAAAGCCCTTGATTTTAAACTTCAAGTCACTGATTCCCCGTTGTCTTATATACATCAGCAGCACAGTAGACAAGCTGAAATTGCTCTGTCAATATACATCCCATATCCAATTCTGAAGAAATGGCATGAGCTTGTTGGAATCAAAGACGAGAGAAGAAATGAGTTGAACTACATTGACCTTCTTAATTTTTGGGTTCCTGGTCAATGGTTCAAAATAAGCAAGGACAACGGATCAAGAACCCAAGGAAGATCTTTTCTTTTTCCTATTCTCGGCATACAATATATCAACAGTGCTTAACCTGTGAAGCACATCGTAAGAAACACGCTTCCTTTCGGACAGAGCGATAAGCGCCGCCATATCAGATTTTATTGTTCTAGTGTGTAACATGATATACCGCTGACAATTTTTAGCGGGCTCGTAATGTCCGCGATTTCTGGTAATGCTAGTTTGGTTTTGTTTGTGTTGAATAGTAACAACTCAACTGTTTTAACTTAACATCTTTCTTTGTGCTTCGGATGTAAAATGGTGCAAAAAAAAACCCGTAGCTTCAGCTTCATTCCTCAATAGCACCAGGGTAAACCATTCACGAAAATCATAATTAGTGAGAATGAAAAAGGAATTGGGATAATTTCAGTAAAAATACTGCTACCAGCAAAGGTCATATCGCGATCGCATCAGACAGGTTTGTAATATTTCGAACAGACGTCATTTTGGAAGCACTAATCACAGTGACAGCCATCAAGATATAAACAAAAACAAAACAAACAAAGAAAGAAAGAAAACGAGAAAAAAAACTTGGACCTTGGCTCGAACCTGTCTCGTGACTCGAACTTGACTCGTGCGGCGAATAAACTCTTACAAATCCCACTGTGTACTGGGCTCAGTAGGTGAGCTCAGTGGAGACAAACTTTAACTTTCCAGCCCCTCCCTTCAATCACATCTTTGCATCTGTTAAAATCTAGAAGACAAGTGACCAGCCGTAACCAGGGTTCTTTCTCTAGGAAGAGAGAGGACCCTGGGAACGAGGTTGTAAAATCCGTGAAGATTCCCATCACAAGAAAAAGTAATTTAATATTTACTCTGGTTCTAAAGTTCCGTTTTATGTTCCAGGCTACTGTAACAATAACAACAGCAACAACAACGAAAACAAATAAATAAATAAATAAATAAATAAATAAATGGATTAATTAATTAAATTAATAAATAAAACGAAGAATTTAAGTGAAAAATACTGATATTTAAAATGACAAATCCCTGGTTCGAAAATAAGGACATATTAGATACTACATTTTAACACTTTAAAGAAGGTGAAAATCATATTTTCTGATCTGAAAAATTCAAAAAAGTATCATTTCACTATGATTATGTTGAATAGTGCTGAACTGAAAACATTTTATTTTCTAGAATTCTACATAGAAAAAACTAATAGTGGTGAGTGCCCCTTGATATGTACCATGAGATGTAAATTAGGAGACCAAAATGATCGCTACTATTTGTCTGCAGACAAAGATGGCAAAGTATTTCTATTGGTAAGTATTGAACAACAGTTTGTTAGTGTCCCTTCAATAGGACTACAGCACACCTGGGGATGGAGACCTCCCCAAGGTTCATGTTGATATCTTTCATGGTTGACAACATTTGATATGCTCCCAATGTGTGGCAACGCACCGGTAGTTCGCGGAGCTCGCGCGTTCGAATCCGGTTAAAGCCCTGATTTTTCCAGGTTTCTTCTTTCCAATAGTTTTAATTTGAAAGTCTACTGCGATGATCATTCTCCACTTTCAATTGATATATATATACCTGAAGCTATGAAAACCGGGTCGGCAAACGTTAACTTTTTGTGTAACTTTTCACAACTTGCCCGGTCTTATATTAGCTTGTTAACTGTGTTGTTCACGGCTGATGTCGGTTTTTTTCTTGCTTGCTTTCTGGTTAGGCAGTTGTATAGAAGTGGATGTAGACATAGTTACCACCCCCCCCCCCGGCTCCCCCCCCCCGGCCTGCCCCAATTTTTTAATCCCTACCCACAATGCTCTTTTTAATTCAAATCATTCAAGTTTGAAATCAATGCGCGCCTAAAGCTGGTTTCGGTGTCGTTTAGCAGTTTACTTTTAGATGGGACAAAACTATTACGATTGGCAAAGTCTGCATCGCCCAATATCGTATTGTATTCTCGTTTCATTTGGCTAAACGGATTCATGACCCTGATTCAGGCTGAGACAGAAAGGGGCGATATTGTTGGCTTTTCTAAGGTGACCACTAGGTCTTTGGCCTCGAGAACAGGCTCTTAGGAGTCAAATGAATTAGGTAAGAACAAACTTGCAGGTGAACGTTGACCCGGACCAAGACTGAAAACAGGGTAAATGTGGTATACACATGACTTGTGGTAGCATCTTTGTTACTGTATTTTTAATAAATGAAAACTCTGTTGTCTCTAATACTCTATTTATAAATACTGAAAACATGCTAATTGACAGGGGTTTTCACTTCTGGGGGGCAGGGGGGACAGGGTGGGGTTGGCTGCCAATAACATAATGTATATGACTTAATGCCTCACGATTTTCCACACACTAACGCAACTGATCAAACTATTCAACTTCTCTTTCTTACTAGAAATCAAATGCTGATGATCCTAAAGATAAGAAGTTCATGTTTGAAATCAAAATTGCTAGTGATGGACGACACTTCAGCACGATCAAGTCATTGAGCACCGGAATGTTTCTTGCCAGCGACAGAGAAGGAAATGTATCTTTGAAGAGATTTAACGAACAACCTAAGAATGTACAAAACTGGTTTCATTTCTTGCCTCACCTGGAAGACTTGAAGTACTGCAGAAAGACTTAAACTGAAATATTTGGTGTGAGTAACTTCAATTATGACAGCATACAGTTCACAGCTTCATATAGTCTGAGGTGGAAGCATGTTAGCGTTCAAATTGAACAATCAATATGTTCAATTATTATCGTCTTGAATCAATCCCGTTTTCTGCATGTTTGTTAAATTATGCAGCATTTTAGCATAGAATTGATGAAGCCCATAGTAATTCCCATGTGGAATCAAAGCAAAACATGCATGTATTCAAACAAACTCAAACTGAGACTTTTTGCTAATGTTTGAGGTTAGGTTATTGGTATAGGTATTCTCTGACCACGAATAGTCAGAGCCATGACAATTTTTACATTACATTTACCTGGCAAAACAATTCGTCATCAGATTCCACAACACGTATGCGACGTTTCTAAACTTGTTCATATATAAATATTGCTACAGGACTGAACAAAGTTTTAACTGTGTGCAAACGCAGTCCACTAATCATTCTTCCATCCTCTCAATCTTTCCCCTTCCTCCGTCAATAGACCCCATCGCGGTTTTCGACGCCACCTTGACGGGTAAGCAAAGCGGTCAGAAATTATGGCGTTTCTATGGGAGCCCGAAAGCAAATAGGTTTTTGCAAAATCGAATTTTACACATATTGTTAATCGCAATGTTAAAATACTAGGTGGAAGATTATATTCATGAAGTTTGAGAAATGTAGATTGGCTTGAAGATGGTCAGTTAAATTTTTAGTTTTCAATTCATTTGTCTGTAATTTTGGCTGGGTAGCCACGGTTCGCGGGAAAAATATCACTAACAAATGTATGGAAAATAAGAAAATTAACTGAGCCTACATCTTTAAAACTTGGTGAGTACAATCTTCTGCCTAGTATTGTAACGTTACAATTCACAAATTGTGTAAAATTCAATTCTCGAAAAAGTTGTAGGTCATCGGATTCCCATACACTGCACTGTAATTTCTGACCGCTTTCCCTTTCCGACAAGATAGCGTCAAAAACCGTCATAAGGTCTATCAAAATAGTGCACTCAGCTATATTTACATATGTACATAGCTATATTTAGCGGGAAATGTCTGCAAAGCCTGACAAACTTCAAAGGAACAAATAATGGTTCCAAGATTGATGTTTGAAGGTCCACATAATCCAAACGCTTTGAATTAGCAAATTGATGTCAGTTTTTCATGCGTCTGTTCTGTTCTTGATAATGAATGTCGTCATATCATTGTCAAATTAAGTAG
>JAHPZR010032364.1:0-14476 GCA_019787425.1 Platygyra sinensis | reverse complement strand
ATAACTTCTAACAGTTAATTCAACAGCCGGGCTCGGCGTAGTAACCCGTAAAATGCAAGTAGCTAACATGTTCACAGAATATTTGTTCCTCCAGAGCTAACATTTAGAGAGCTTAAGGGCAAATCCCCACAAGAATCAAACAAAATCAAATTTCTTCGGCAAGGCTTGAAAACTCAATTTCTCTCCCCTTTTGCATATAGCTAGCCACTAGAAAGAATACAAACAGCCTGTGTTTTTTTCCTCGAAATAGTTCTGTCTTTCTGAGAAAAACAGCTTTATTGATTTACCCTCCAGACTCAGTTTAGCGAGTCCCAACTGGGTTGAAAATCAACCATTTTCATTCGATTCGCATGTCGCAACCATCAAGCGCAGAAAAATTGCAATGCAACCAACTTATTGCATAACTTTTCCTTGTCCAAAACCCACAATTTCAAGAATATTGGATTAATCTAATTATTTGGCGGTGAATAAAACCAGAGTGTTCTTCAGCCTTAACTTCGTCGGTTGGTGCGAAGAATTGCTATTTTGACCATGTGCCATATCACCGAATTTCATAAGATTAAGGATTTTAATTAAGGAAGGGTAGGTCTTTCAAAATATGTAAACTTTAGTTTGGGCAAATGATTTGGCAGTCGTCAAAAAATTATTCAAAATCGCTTACTCTAGACATAAAATCACGCCAGCAGTGTCGAGTGCGTGACCAAGAGCATATTATCATTGTATCCGCAATCTACATACCAGTATCACTTTGGTTCCAAACTTCAGCGTTACAAAGGTATAAATATGATAAACATACTTACCCTCTTCGAATTGTAACATCTTGAATTTGGCAAACTGTTTCTTTCCCTGTATATTTTCAGCGACGTTTTCGACAAGGCCCACATCAGAATTTGAAGAAAAACAATCACTGCCAAGCGCATATGTATTCATTGTATGTATCACAATCTCTCCTATTTGTGTCTTTTGATTTAGCAAGCAGTAAACCGCTAAAGCGTTATTCAATTGCAATGTGCGAGTTTCGAGTTTCCATTTTGAAGACATTTGAAAGTTCTGGCTTTTGTTGATTCCAACGTGTAATTTACATATTTATACCCGAGACAAGCGCGCGCAACACCATTTGCACATAGGGACGAGGCTGGGGATTTCTGCGGACTCCAGAACGGGAAGTGCCCTTCATCAGGTAAGAACTGAAAAAAATCAAATACTTTAACTGGTCACGAGAACAGACTGTACAAGGAGAAAGTAAAGCGTCAGAGAAATCAAAATAAAAAACTGATCAGCAAAGCTAGCCCGAAGAAAATCGGAAATTGACCAGCAAAGCTGCGACTGACTCTGATGTTCTCCCGATGTCTTTTAGATCCTCGTTCTGAAATTATAACATGACAAGAAAATTTTTTTTTCCCACGTTACACAGTGTACATTCATTACTTGCATATGCTTAATGTTACATTGCCTACTTGCAATACACCGTGTTACTTAAAAAGCCTAAGTCGTGTATTACACTGTGATAAAACACGATGCAGGGGCGTAGCCAGCTTTTCTAGGAGGGGGGGGGGGGGGTCCAAATTGTTTCTAACGAAAACGGTTGGTCTAAAATCCTTACATTACGTACATTTGGCGTTTACGCTACGCAAACAGAAGACGCCTTGCTTGCCATTCATCATCAATCTTTATTTATACACGAAATCATATCACTTTACATGGTCTCCCTAGGAATCGTGTTTAAAACTAGACTAAAATACTCTAAGGAACTACTGACTATAATGTTAAAAATACAAAAACTTACATTATGAATGATAAGAGTTGCAATGGGTCAAGGTGTATTAGAAAAAATCTTTCCCATGAAATGAAGTTTTAAAAACATTTAAACTAGACAGTTTTCTAATCTCTGAGGGAATCTTGTTCCACAGAACAGATCCTCTGTAGTGTAGGCTCCCTTTTGCAGACTCAGTTCTGGGTCTGGGGACATAATAATTTATCTCAGAATTTCTGAGATTGTGTGAATGTACATTTGAAGTGTTGGTAAAGATCCCCCTCAGATACGCTGGGGAAAGATTATTATGGATTTTATACATTGGCAGAGCCTACTGTTTGAGTCTTACATATTCTAGCCTTTCCCAGCCAAGCTCATCCAACAAAACACTTGAGCGAACATCAAGGGATTTATGTTTAATTACTCTTTCTATGGGTGTATTATTGACTTTGACTGTGAAGTCACTATTTATTTGGGATAACTTAAATTGGCTCCCTATAAGCATGCATTTAGTCTTCTTAACATTTAAAGTTAATTTGTTTGCTGACAGCCACGACTGGATTAAATTCATATCATAATTCATCTTATGTTCAAGAACACATGGGTCTTCTGCAGACGTGGTAAGGGTTGTATCATCTGCATACATTCTGGGTTTTGAAAACAAATTGCATGAAGGGAGATCATTAATATAAATAGTGAATAAGAGAGGGCCTAAAATAGACCCCTGTGGAATACCACATGTAATATTACAGAAATCAGATTGAACTCCATCAACAAACGTTCGTTGCTTTCGATCAGATAGATAGGACTGGAACCAGTTAAGAGATTGAGAACTGACCCCATAGAGTTTAAGCTTTCCCAAAAGGATAGTATGATCCATTGAGCAAACACCGTTACCACTTCCTTGATATTTATGTCTCGGTGGTAATTGATGTTCATTAACACCAGCCCAGACTCTCGCTCGCTTGACATGGTCGACCTCAGGCATGTTTTTAACATTCTTAGCACAATGAATGAACGCTCACATTCAGTTGACGTCATCGGCAACGTGCACAAAATGAGGATCAAGGTGTGGATGTTAGGAAAGAACTCTCGATCGCATGCTGCGAGTGTCTGAACTGCACAGGTGGGAAGGTCGGCATCCTCAGTGCTGCCCCACTTTCTCTTCCATCGCAAGAGCTCAATAACCACATGAGGAGAAGGAAGGTCGTTCTCATAAATCTCCAGCGCTGCGTCAATGTTACGATTTCTGTCTCCGACGACTACTAGCTGAGAAAGAAGCTTAAAGAGGCTGGACAAGACAGCATTATTAGTAGGATTGAAGTATGTTTTCATCTCTGATTGTAGATGGTCTAGAAGGGGAATAGCAACTGCCCTCTTATAGTAATCAGATGGTGTCTGGGCTGGCACATTGTCGCGATGCTACTGCTGATCGGTCCGGCGCGGGATGGAAGGTACAACACCTACCTTTGCCGCGGTATTGACCGCCAGATCGAACTACTCGGATGTCCTGGAGATCGTCCGTGACATTATTACTGTTGGTATGCCTCGTAGACAGCCAGATCTATAGAACAACACCAATGGATCGTCTACTAATTTCGCAGGCATTTTTGCACACACGTGCATCTTGTTACACAAAAATCCCAACTCTGCTTATGTCTCCGAAAATGAAAGTGAAACGCAAATAGATACCACAATGACGTTCACTGCACTTATTGCAAGCATAAAACAAAACGAAGAATTTTAGGAATCGAGAGTCCATTACACTCTTGCTGGGATGAAATCACTGTTGAAAATAGGAGAGGGGGGTTCCTTGGTGCAAAAGGAGGGGGGGTTCCGGAACCCCTGGAACCCTCCCCTGGCTACGCCCCTGCGATGGCCATTTGGGAACGCGAGGGAAATGTAGAAAACACAAGCCGCAGGCGAGTGTTTTGTACATTTCTCAAGTGTTCTCAAATAACCAGAGTGTTTTATCACAGTGTAATACACGGCATAGGCTTCTTCATTTGCTTTAAAATATAAATTTTACGCGCGCAAAACAATAAAACACGCTTTTTCTATGTTTTATACCCTGATAAAACATGGGTTTTTGACCAATCAGAGCGCACACAGGCCCCTATCTATATTTTGGGCGCGTTCGTTTGGGATCAATCCGGAATAAGAATAATTGGAATAATGCGAGTAAGCGTTTGTTTGGGAGCTATTTTCATTCCTGAATACCTGGATTTCCATTCCGGAATACATTCCGGAATATATTCTTATCCCGGAATATCCCAAACGAACGCGCCCTTTAATTACTTATAAACATCACTTATACGACACTAACTACCTACATTACATTACATTACATTACAAACCATTGCATTGCATTGCATTGCATTGCATTGCATTACATTACATTACATTACACAACATTACATTACAATACACTACATTACTTGCTTACATACATCGCTTACAATACATGACATAACCTGACAATACGTTGCCTTACTTACTTACTGTATGTTGTTATTGTTTAGGCCTTGCAAACTGAAACTGTGACTCCTTATGTTATATAATTAATTTATGAAACTGGACCACTTCTTTAAAAAAGTATTTTGTTTGTTTGATATAGAAGCTATGTTACGTTCAATTTCAATTTTATCATATACAAGATTTAAGAAATCTGCGAACTGAAATTTAACGCTATTTAATGATTTGCAATAGAGGAAGTATTTACCTATGAGAATTAGGTGGTTTAGGGTTGAACAGGAAGACCAATTCGTGATAACTCCGTAAATAATTTTATTCTTGGAAAGGCTAAGGGTCTTTTTAGAAACAGAATGATACCATTTAATAAAATCCGACCAGAAAGAACTAGCAATGGGGCACGATACGAATAAGTGACCGACTGTTTGGTCTACGTTTGTACAAAAGAAAAAAAAATAATAGGGGAAGCTTCAAAGTCTTAAAAATTTCTAAGTGTAACTCTTCATCAATGTGATCTGTTGTTTTTTTGCGTTTGTTTTACAGGTGCTTGTTTGTCGGCAATTATCGCAGCCTCTTTTTCCACGTGTTTTCCGTAGTTTGTATTAATGTTTGCTTAAGTGACGGAGTCAGTAAGAAAAAGAACTTTCGTTACTTTATTTGGTTTGAGGAAAAGTAAACAAGCCAACATTTTCGTTGCCTGGTCAATAGTATGAAATAAATATAAAAAAGTAATTCTAAAGAACCAGTACTGAGATTACAATCCTTTTCTGTGTTTTTGGCAAACGCTCAGCTTACAAAAATCCCCACCCCTACCCGGTGCAAAGAATTTTGCCACATGGCTATGCAAGGAATATGCAAATTAGAAAGATGGCGATCGATGGCGGCTTACAGTGTATTCGTTTGTCACTTACTGGCAATTTTGCTTCAAAGCAGGTTGAGTGATTCTATCGAGCAGTACAAGAGCCACCAAGGCACAGGTTGCATAGGACCTTCGCAAAATCGCTTTTTGTGGTTCAAATCTATACCAGACGGATGCCCGGTACAGAGGTTCCCGACTTACAAAGTTAGTGGAACGCCATTGAAGAAATGACGGGAGCGAAACGTTGTTTGACAGTCAAGATATCATATCTGGGCTAAGGTGAACATATTTATGTTAATTGTGCTTTAGTAATCCGGATATTTCGAATTGAAGGGATTTAATCAATTATCAATGCAATGGTAATGTTTAGTCACGCATTCGACTACTTGCGTGATTTCGATTTTTCTGTACGATTTGAATAATGTTTTGACGACTGCTTATTCATTTGCTCAAACTAAACTTTACATATCTTGGAAGACCTATCCTTATACAGTCAGAATCTAAAATATTTTGGAATTCCGAGATATGGCACTCGGTCAAAATGTCGATTCTTTTCACAAAGCGTCGAACTCCACGGCGGAGAGCACTCTGCTTTTGTTAACCGCCAAATAATTAGATTAATACAATTTTCCTGTAATTGTGCTTTTTTTGACGAGAAAGAGATATGCAAAAAGTTGGTTGTATTACAACTTTCCTGCACTCAATAAATGCGACACGCGAATCATTTGAAAATCGTCGATTTTCAGCGCGGTTGGGACTCGGTAAATTGATGCCAGGACGTGAAATCGAAAATGTCGTTTTTCTTGGAAGTACCGAAATATTTGAGGAAAGAAAACACATGGCATTTTTACCTTTACTGAGGCCTACTTATATGCAAAAGTAGGGCGAATTTAATTTTTCAGGTCTTGCCGGACTATATTTGATTTTTGTGGACATTTGCTCTTAAAACATATCTGGCAATACAAACGAGCCGAGAGAGAAAAAATCTGGCAAAAACAGAGGTGTCAAACTCTACAAATTTCACGCGGATTGCAGCGGAAGCCAACCTGACTATGTCCTTCCAAAACCACAGGTTTTTGCTTAGCGAAATATTCAAAGATCCCAAGATGGTACCATACAAAAGGGGGAGATCCTAAGAGATATACTTGTTCGAGCAAAACTTCTTAAAGCGGCTATTACGCGCGGATAGGAGTTGCGTAGGCCTGTTACCCTATTGTTGTCTCTCGCTGAATCCAACAATAAGCTTCATTAAATAATCACTGGTGTGCCAGAAAACTGACCTAGTTTGGCCGGCATTTCTTGAAAATATTTCAGGATCACGAATGTGTGGACATTGATGGACTCAAAAATATAGGCAACTTACCCTTTAATGCATTTGCCGATTGACCGTCTCAGGCGATAAAAATACCCGATAAAAATACCCCTCGTATAAAGTCAAGTAAACATTAGGCGGGGATGAATAAAATCGATGTCCTCTTCAATGTCGATATCATGTCGTTCGAATTCAAGCTTGAATTTTTCTTTAGGTCTGGCAGAAGTCTTTTTTGAAGACGCAGTCTTGCCACAAAATCGACATAAATTTGCTGTTTTGATTCTATGGGTACCAGCATCCGCCATCTCAATACCTAGAAACACATCAGTTACAAATGTAGATATGGCCGCCGTTACGAACAGCACATGGCAAATCAAAATACCCCCGTGCACCTTTTTCACAGATCGTGCACAACACTGAAAACAGATTAAATCCCAAGTATATAGCGTGAAGATTAACGACATATTTTTTGTGATTGTCGCAAAAATCTGCAAGCAACTTAAATCTAATGACAAAATGAAAAGCATACCTGATCTGTAGGCAAATGTTAACTGATTCTAAGCATAATCTACAACATTTAAATATTTAGCCTCGTTTCCATGCTAGCAAAGACTGTCGCAAAAAAAATTGGCTGTCACGCCCCCCCCCTCCCCCCCGATGATCGGATCACGTGGCACCCAAGCTAAACTTGTTTTCCATATCGTAGAGGGCTTGTGTGCCAAGTTTGGTGCTTTCTTCCAGTCTGTAACGATTTTTTCCTTAAACCACCTCACCAATCGTCACATTCGATATTGGAGTTCAATGCGTTGAATGCCCGGCTAAAAGGTTAGCTCCACATTTGGCTCAATATTTCCCATCGACAGTTGGACGGTCTTTGGAATTTGTGGCGGTGAAAAAAATTGGCTAAGAACTTGGAACTGAAAACCACAACAGTAAAATGGACCGTGCGGTGAACTTAATTTTATTTTTCATTCGGCGAAATCATAACGTATGTTTTTACAAATTCGTTTAGAGTCAAACACGTCGTATGTTCGCCTTCAAAGGTAGTTTTGGATTTGATTTAATCATTCCCATGGACAGTTTGACGGTCATTCCCTACTCTTGCGGCGAAAAAATCTACGAAGAATTTGACAACAACGCAGGGTACCGTACGTCTGCACGGCAAATAAGCTTGATTACTTCAGCAGCTTATAATTTTCGATCGGCAAAATCATAACAGAGGCATCGAGTATTCGTTGAGAGTTTGATTCGTCCTGTGTTTGGCAGAGACAAGCTTTGAATTTGATTGAATTCATCCAGTCGAAAGTTTGGGTGTCATTCGATTCTCTTGCAGTGTAAAATTTTGTAAACAACTTGAAAACGACATCGGTCGCGCGTTGCAAAATGCATTGGCTTTTGTTTTAAAACTGTTTAGCGGTAAATCCAGTTTTCGGTCAAGAAAGTAGCTCTAAGTTGAATGTTCCCATCGATAATTTAACGGTCATTTAATTCCTTTGGGGTGAAAAACTGATTAAATTAATCCGAAGCAGGTTGTTGACAGTTATTTAAAAAAGCAGTGAAATATAAGCAAAGTTCCCTCTCAGTCAACATCTCATAATCATAGAAGTTCAGGTAGAGCCGAAGCAGCTGGCCAGGCAGGATCTCTGACAAAAAAAAAACTTGCTTCCTTTTAAAAATAGCGTCCGTATAGCAGCGCAACATTACCTCCCTAGAGAGTGTTGAAAAAATTAAGTTCAGGACCCACCCTCCGTGCGGCTTGAGTTGGCATGCTTAGACACGTGACCAGCCATAACCAGGGTACTTTCTCGAAGTAGAGAGAGGACCCTGGGAACGAGGTTGATGTTGAACCAATGACGTCAAAATGACTTCAAACTGAGCCCGCTGAAGGTTATTGAACCAATGACCGAGAAAACCCGGGTACGGCTTTGTGTTATTTTTGGTGAGCAAAAAAACGAAGAGTGAAATGAAAATGTCTAGTGTTGACACTTGAGAACAATGTTTCAAGTTTCAAGAAATATAACGAGTTTGTCGCTTGAGCGATCTCTCAAAGAACAAATTGGACATGCTGATCACTCGCATTAATTCAATCTTGGGGGAGGGGGATGGGGGAGTACTGTCTTATGAGGGATAAAAGCGATTTCGGTCTGATAAAGGATATGACCTTTCACTCTGGATTGGCATTGGGTATTTTGCATCAATATGAATAATTTTGTTGCCAGCCGTGTAGTAATATTAGAGGTCTGGGACGGGTGGGGCAAATGTGTTTGGTCTGAAAATATGGTGCGAGATCCAAGGTACGGGCCCGCACAGCCCCGCCAAAAACTTCGGGGCGAAATCCCCCACTGTCCAGGATTCAATCATTCCAACAAGTTAAAGCTGTGTGATACTGGCGAACAATTGTTCTCTTAACTCACTATTTAATGTACATTCTCATAGTTGAAAAAGGCTCTCTTTCATTTTGGCTTTCAATGGTTTGCCATTTTCATTTCTCGACATTTCTTACAATATCGCTGGGCAACATGATGTTTCGTACAATAGATTAATACATGATACAATGCAATACAGAACAATACAGTATTTTATTTACTATGAAAGTACACCAGCCACTTTGCAAATGTGTCACGAAAAAACAGATAACTAATAAATATACAAATAAATAAATAAATAAATAAAATATATAAATGAATAAATAAATAAATAAATAAATGAATGAATGAATGAATGGATGAATGAATGAACGAATACAGGAAAAATAGGTAGTAAGGTATACGTATATAACCTATTTACAGTTAAAAATAACTATTTACAGAATAAGTAAGTGGATACTACGTTGTCTAAATTATTGACTCATTTGATAAACGTTTTCTAAAAGTTTTAAAATCCGATGACGCTCTAAGACCATCAGGTATTACAATATCACCGCCAAAATGGTAAAAGCTCAGCTACGCAAACTCGAATACAATGCAGCAACAGCTGGTACAACGTTGTGTTACAGTTGTCATTGCCCACAGAGCCTGGATCTTAGTAGCTCGGTTTTGAGTTTTTCATAAATTAAGATGTTCCCGCAGATGAACCAAGCCAAGAGGAAACGTTGTTCTACTGCCCGGGGAGGGTTTATACTCTTTTCTTTTCTTTGGCTCCAGCACTGATATGGTGTGCCACCGGAACAGCATTTGGCAAAGATACCAGCTCCTGCTGCCACGATCAAATAAATGTGTATTATGTTTTTCACTGCACTCTCGTCTTTACATCTCGCTCCTATAGGGACACAATCCAGAATTATATAAATAAAACAGAGTGATTATACAGTTTAAGACGATTATGAAATGATTACTGATTCACGCAATATCAAGTATAAGTAACGCTCTTTCGGATGATTATGTTATGTCCCTTACTGGCATTCTGTCTTGGTCTGTCACGCTACCTGAGGTGATGTTTTTCTCATAAACTTACCATTACCTATGGCAATATCATTTTCTCTTTGTAGGTTATATAGCTAAGATTTTAGCATTTATTTCATTATTTTATTTATTGCATCGGTTGACAAAATCACTTCTTTTTGAGAAGCTGAGAGCAGGCCAACTTTTGCTTAATCAGTTTAATCAATTTGCACTGCAGTACATATTAATGTAAGTGTGTTCGGAATTTTCTCGATGAGTGATCGTACGATATCTCGAGCAATTAAGGATATGCACTCTACTCGTCAGTAAGATTTGAAAATTATTCCAAATTGCACTCTGTTGCGATTGTGAAAGAATTTTTAAATCTCGCTCGAGGTGTATGTCCCGTACATTTGGAATCGTATTAAGGTCAGACCAACAGAGACCAGGGGACAAGGGGTCACAATTTGAAAATCAAAGTAATTTTTAATCAGGAAAGAGATCAGCGTGTACTAAACGAATTTCAATTCGACTGCAATTATTGGGCTTGTTTGTTTTTTTTTTTAAACTCACCGGCACACATTGCCATAGCTATCTGTAGGGGTAGAGCCGCCAAGCACACAGTGACTATGGCTGTCAAAACTGTGACAAAAAAATGAAAGACGATCGTCGGTAAACATCATTAACGTTTTATTGTCACGGCAAACTGAAATGAGCTGACTTCAAGAAAAAGAAAGTACGAAAATAAGAAATGATTGTAAACCTACTTGTTGGCAGGAAAGCAAAGCTTGACGTCCTCAAAGCCTCCATATGGAAAATATGTCACTGTGAATCGTCCTCTCTTGTATTTCGGTTTTGTTTCGTCAACTTCCTGCCAGCATAGAAATAATAGTTAGCATTCAAATTTAACTAGCATAAACAAGATTTCTGTAATGTAGAAAATAAAATTTTAGCGTCTGAACCGTCTCACTCAATGCGTGTAAAGAATCGAGTAAAATTGAGACATCGACTTTCCATCGAGAAAGACAATTTGGTATCAATAGTGTGGAGTTTGACGCCATTTGGGAGGGGTGGAAAGGAGTTTGAACCAATTTTGTTCGAAATCCTGGTGTAGGGTTTCGAATACGTTCCTCAGTAATTAGTTATTTTAAAAATGCACAATGCGTTCAGGTAGTTACATCGTTGGGCAAGTGAACATTTAATTAAAGCGTGCGTCCTAAGGTAGGTTTTTTCTTTTTCTTGCCCTCTCATGACTCCAGAAATGCAGATAGGTCTCGTTGGGCATTAGACGACCCAAGGGTGGGACATACACCTCGAGCGAGATTTAAAAATTCTTTCACAATCGCAACAGAGTGCAATTTGGAATAATTTTCAAATCTTACTGACGAGTAGAGTGCATATCCTTAATTGCTCGAGATATCGTACGATCACTCATCGAGAAAATTCCGAACACACTTACATTAATATGTACTGCAGTGCAAATTGATTAAACTGATTAAGCAAAAGTTGGCCTGCTCTCAGCTTCTCAAAAAGAAGTGATTTTGTCAACCGATGCAATAAATAAAATAATGAAATAAATGCTAAAATCTTAGCTATATAACCTACAAAGAGAAAATGATATTGCCATAGCTAATGGTAAGTTTATGAGAAAAACATCACCTCAGGTAGCGTGACAGCCCAAGACAGAATGCCAGTAAGGGACATAACATAATCATCCGAAAGAGCGTTACTTATACTTGATATTGCGTGAATCAGTAATCATTTCATAATCGTCTTAAACTGTATAATCACTCTGTTTTATTTATATAATTCTGGATTGTGTCCCTATAGGAGCGAGATGTAAAGACGAGAGTGCAGTGAAAAACATAATACACATTTATTTGATCGTGGCAGCAGGAGCTGGTATCTTTGCCAAATGCTGTTCCTGTGGCACACCATATCAGTGCTGGAGCCAAAGAAAAGAAAAGAGTATAAACCCTCCCCGGGCAGTAGAACAACGTTTCCTCTTGGCTTGGTTCATCTGCGGGAACATCTTAATTTATGAAAAACTCAAAACCGAGCTACTAAGATCCAGGCTCTGTGGGCAATGACAACTGTAACACAACGTTGTACCAGCTGTTGCTGCATTGTATTCGAGTTTGCGTAGCTGAGCTTTTACCATTTTGGCGGTGATATTGTAATACCTGATGGTCTTAGAGCGTCATCGGATTTTAAAACTTTTAGAAAACGTTTATCAAATGAGTCAATAATTTAGACAACGTAGTATCCACTTACTTATTCTGTAAATAGTTATTTTTAACTGTAAATAGGTTATATACGTATACCTTACTACCTATTTTTCCTGTATTCGTTCATTCATTCATCCATTCATTCATTCATTCATTTATTTATTTATTTATTTATTCATTTATATATTTATTTATTTATTTATTTATTTGTATATTTATTAGTTATCTGTTTTTTCGTGACACATTTGCAAAGTGGCTGGTGTACTTTCATAGTAAATAAAATACTGTATTGTTCTGTATTGCATTGTATCATGTATTAATCTATTGTACGAAACATCATGTTGCCCAGCGATATTGTAAGAAATGTCGAGAAATGAAAATGGCAAACCATTGAAAGCCAAAATGAAAGAGAGCCTTTTTCAACTATGAGAATGTACATTAAATAGTGAGTTAAGAGAACAATTGTTCGCCAGTATCACACAGCTTTAACTTGTTGGAATGATTGAATCCTGGACAGTGGGGGATTTCGCCCCGAAGTTTTTGGCGGGGCTGTGCGGGCCCGTACCTTGGATCTCGCACCATATTTTCAGACCAAACACATTTGCCCCACCCGTCCCAGACCTCTAATATTACTACACGGCTGGCAACAAAATTATTCATATTGATGCAAAATACCCAATGCCAATCCAGAGTGAAAGGTCATATCCTTTATCAGACCGAAATCGCTTTTATCCCTCATAAGACAGTACTCCCCCATCCCCCTCCCCCAAGATTGAATTAATGCGAGTGATCAGCATGTCCAATTTGTTCTTTGAGAGATCGCTCAAGCGACAAACTCGTTATATTTCTTGAAACTTGAAACATTGTTCTCAAGTGTCAACACTAGACATTTTCATTTCACTCTTCGTTTTTTTGCTCACCAAAAATAACACAAAGCCGTACCCGGGTTTTCTCGGTCATTGGTTCAATAACCTTCAGCGGGCTCAGTTTGAAGTCATTTTGACGTCATTGGTTCAACATCAACCTCGTTCCCAGGGTCCTCTCTCTACTTCGAGAAAGTACCCTGGTTATGGCTGGTCACGTGTCTAAGCATGCCAACTCAAGCCGCACGGAGGGTGGGTCCTGAACTTAATTTTTTCAACACTCTCTAGGGAGGTAATGTTGCGCTGCTATACGGACGCTATTTTTAAAAGGAAGCAAGTTTTTTTTTGTCAGAGATCCTGCCTGGCCAGCTGCTTCGGCTCTACCTGAACTTCTATGATTATGAGATGTTGACTGAGAGGGAACTTTGCTTATATTTCACTGCTTTTTTAAATAACTGTCAACAACCTGCTTCGGATTAATTTAATCAGTTTTTCACCCCAAAGGAATTAAATGACCGTTAAATTATCGATGGGAACATTCAACTTAGAGCTACTTTCTTGACCGAAAACTGGATTTACCGCTAAACAGTTTTAAAACAAAAGCCAATGCATTTTGCAACGCGCGACCGATGTCGTTTTCAAGTTGTTTACAAAATTTTACACTGCAAGAGAATCGAATGACACCCAAACTTTCGACTGGATGAATTCAATCAAATTCAAAGCTTGTCTCTGCCAAACACAGGACGAATCAAACTCTCAACGAATACTCGATGCCTCTGTTATGATTTTGCCGATCGAAAATTATAAGCTGCTGAAGTAATCAAGCTTATTTGCCGTGCAGACGTACGGTACCCTGCGTTGTTGTCAAATTCTTCGTAGATTTTTTCGCCGCAAGAGTAGGGAATGACCGTCAAACTGTCCATGGGAATGATTAAATCAAATCCAAAACTACCTTTGAAGGCGAACATACGACGTGTTTGACTCTAAACGAATTTGTAAAAACATACGTTATGATTTCGCCGAATGAAAAATAAAATTAAGTTCACCGCACGGTCCATTTTACTGTTGTGGTTTTCAGTTCCAAGTTCTTAGCCAATTTTTTTCACCGCCACAAATTCCAAAGACCGTCCAACTGTCGATGGGAAATATTGAGCCAAATGTGGAGCTAACCTTTTAGCCGGGCATTCAACGCATTGAACTCCAATATCGAATGTGACGATTGGTGAGGTGGTTTAAGGAAAAAATCGTTACAGACTGGAAGAAAGCACCAAACTTGGCACACAAGCCCTCTACGATATGGAAAACAAGTTTAGCTTGGGTGCCACGTGATCCGATCATCGGGGGGGAGGGGGGGGGGGCGTGACAGCCAATTTTTTTTGCGACAGTCTTTGCTAGCATGGAAACGAGGCTAAATATTTAAATGTTGTAGATTATGCTTAGAATCAGTTAACATTTGCCTACAGATCAGGTATGCTTTTCATTTTGTCATTAGATTTAAGTTGCTTGCAGATTTTTGCGACAATCACAAAAAATATGTCGTTAATCTTCACGCTATATACTTGGGATTTAATCTGTTTTCAGTGTTGTGCACGATCTGTGAAAAAGGTGC